>JABUQX010006617.1:80000-82500 GCA_015478945.1 Trachelipus rathkii | reverse complement strand
CCAGATTGAGTGAAGTGTGATTTGTTAATTTTGAATTTATTTATATTACTCTATTTAAACCGCACAAATCTGGTTAGGCAATTAAGCCTGAAGATCTGAAAGAAGATTAGCAAAAAAAAAAAAAAGATATTATTTATTGGTTCTACAGGTTATTATAGGAATATGCATTTTATATTCGTAATAACATTTTAATTATCGATGTTTCTTAGGGTCGAAATGAATTTTTTATATATTATTTATTATTTTTAATATTATGATTATGAAAAAAGAAATTATATTATATATTATTTGTAAATTGGTATTACACGTCAATTTTTAGGGGGGTCGAGCCGACGGGGAACACAGGGGGGGACGAATTTTCCATACCCGTAGGGGAGGGCGGAGGAACCCCCGCAACACCCAATACCCAAAGAGCGGGGGTTCGGAAGACCACCTCCCCGGAGGGGGGGAAATAGTCCGACCCCCCCCCTCTTTCACCCGTCGGCTCGAGCCCTACATTGCCGTGTAATACCTTTACAAATAAATATATATATAATTTCGCCCTAGAACAGGTAAAAAAAAAAAAAAAAAAAAAAAATTCATTTTGACCCTAGAAACATCTATTTATGTATCATAAGAGGCTACCTGTGAAAAATTTTTTTTTAAAAACGGCATTCCCGTTCCGTGTGGCGTTAAGTAACTTTGTCCATATATATATAATTTATATATATATAAATATATATATATATATATTATATATATATTATATATATATATATATATATATATTATATAAATATATAGTATAATATATATATATAATATATAACATATAAATAATATACTAATATATATATAATATATATATTATAATATATCATATATATATATATATATATAATATAATATATATATATATATATAATATTATATATATATATATTATATTATATATATATATATACATATATAATATATATATATAATATATATATATATATAAATATATATTTCCTTACAAAAAATTTTTACCAGGATTCCAAAAATGTAGTTCCTTTTCGCTGTAGCTATTGTAGTTGTGATATATGATTTTTTTTTTTTTTTTTTTTTTTTTTTTTTTTTTTTTTTATTTTTTTATACACAATCTATTTATATATATGAATCATAGAGGCTACCTGTGAAATTTTTTTTTTGATGTCCGAGCTCCGTTCCGTGTGGGCGTTATGAGTATCTTTTTTCCCATATGTATATAAAATAAAATATCAAAAGAGTATTCATTCAAAAAAAAAAATAATAATAATAAAAAAATAATAATAATGGAAGAAAATAATAATATAATATAAATAACCAGTTCCTGTCTGACCCGGCACCTATTTGGGCGGGCAGAATCCTCTTAATTTTTATTCGGTGTGTACTGCGGCTCGACAATTTACTTGTTTTATAGAGATATATATAGTCAAAGCATTATCGGACAAGTTATTTTTTAATTTTTTTAGGTGAAAAATTAAAAATGATATAATATATATATATATAATAATATATATATAAATATATATATATATATATATTAATACTATATATATAGGTATATATATATATATATATATTATATATATATATATATTATATATATAATGGGCGTAAGGAGGATTTCAATTAGGGGGGGGCAAAGGTTGAGTGATATATATGATATAACTTAATTATATATATATATATTATAATAATATAGATAGATATATACTTATAAAATATATTATATATATATATATATATATATATACTATAATATATTATATTATATATATATACTATATAATAATATAATCAGCTTTATCATCCGCAGAAGCATACATTTTGAGAGTTACAGGATGAATACCAGCGTCAGAAGAAGCTAGTTGACTTCAAGCCAATATGAAAACGAAAACACAATTAAATCTATATATAAAAATGTATGTTTATAAATGTTTAGTAACTAGTAATTACTCCTTCAGTTATCTAATTGATTGATGTATGCTTTTTATATTTTTAACAGAGTTTTTTTTCTACTAATAACCTTTTAAAACGTACATATATGTCGCCTGGCAAACATCTAAGGTTCCAGTTTTTTTATGTCGCCCAAGATTATTAAAGGGGGAGGAGCCGTGCCCCCCCTGCAACCCCTCCTGCTACGTAGCCATAATATTACATATATAATATCTATATAATACTATATATATATATAATAAATATATAATAATATATATATATTATAATTATATAATATATATATAATATATAATATAGTAGAAGCCACATCCATATCTCAAAAACTACAATAGCTACCAGGAAAAGGAATACATTGCTGAAAAAAAAAAAAAAATTTTACCGAGGAAACTTTAAAAAAAAAAAAAAAACACAAAAAAAAACAAAAAATAATGGTACAACTCCATCTCGAAAAACTACACAACAGCTACAGGGAAAAGAAATACATTTTTTGGAATCCTTTGTAAATTTTAGTTAGGAAAAATGTAAAAAAAAAATT
>JABUQX010006617.1:72500-75000 GCA_015478945.1 Trachelipus rathkii | reverse complement strand
ATATATACATATTAAATAATATATTATTATATAATAGTATAATTATATATATATTATAATATATATATATATATAGTAGATTAGATATATATATATATAATCTTATATATAATTATAATAAAATATATATTTAATATATATATAAACTAAATATTTATATTAATTATATATATATATAATTAATATATATATATAATTATATAATTAATAATATATACAGATAGGTGATATAATTTGAGTTCCCTATTAAACATTTTTCTTATGTAAATGTTTTCTAAGTTGTAGTTTCACATTAACGATTTATATTGGGAAATTATCATTTCTTTATTGCTGATTGTATATTATAAAATAATTTTTAAGTAATAACATACTTAAAATATTTTTATTTGTTTATTTAAATATTTTTTTGTTATACACTATAATTTATTCCTTATTATGAGGTATTTAATCATTGCAACGTAATGAATATTATATTAATCCATAAAAAAATTTTATAACTTATTTTAAATTGAAAAATGATACCATATTTTCCCGCTTTTCCTTTGGCTGCAACCGGATTAGTCTAATTTTTAAATGTGTTAATCAGCATTATTTGATCAGCGTGCTTTCTTTTCCTTCTCTTCGTTTCAATTTTTGAAGGAAAATTTTTTTTTGTTATTTAATGCAATAATTTTCTCCGCATTGAGTCAACAATCGGGGCCAAAAAAAATAATGAAATATTATCGACATTGTGACACATTTTTGCATAAATTGGATATCAGATCGTCTTCTTATAATGTCAACATCGTGTGAGCACGAGTCAGCAAACGAGTTGAGGATCGCCTTCTGATATATATATATATATATATATATAAATATATATATATATATATTATAATATATATTACTTACTTTATATATATTATATTTATAATATAAATAATATTATAATATAACTTATATATATATATATATTAATATTATATTTAATATATATAATATATTATATATTATATTATTTTTCCGAAATTATCAATCAAATATTCGAATAACCCGATTTGATATTAATTCCGTGTTAAATCTAGAATTATTCGATATATACAAAAAGTTAAAATGATATTTTTCGATTTTTTTTAATAACATTATAATAATAGACTAATATATTATTAATATATAATATATAATATATATATATATATATATATATATCATTATATAATATATAATATAATATATATTATATTACTACTTATATATATATAACCGTTTTTTTTTTTCTTAAGAACTAATGACCATGGGTAGATGCCAAAAGAAGTTCAGAGTTCGGTTTCTCTTCCGGCTTCCCCGGTTTGACGTTGACGGGAGGGACCCTTTCGTCCTCTGCCCCCGTGACCTCGAGCTCCCCTAAAAAATTGTAAAAAAAATCGAATAACTATCGATATTATTATGATATATAACATTTTTGGATAATATCAATACGACATTTTACACGCCTAGAACATTTATTATACCTATCATAGCAGGGTACTGTCGAAAAATTTTAAATATCAAATCTCACCGTTCCGAGGTCACCATAACTTCAACTTTGGGGTTCCATATATATTTATTATATTATAATATATTAAATATATATATATATTAATATACTTATATCTAATATATATATTATATATATATATATATATATATATATATATATTATTACTATACTGTGGTAAGGTGCGTGAGAAGCATCGGAAAAGAATAGTAGAAGAATATGACACAAGTCGAAAAGAAAGCCCAGCCTTACCACCCCACCCCCCCCAATACCTATTAGTGAGAACTCGTCGCAGTCAGAAAATCCCCCGTTATTAAATGACCGTACAGAATGTTTTTTGGTATGTTGAACTGTCTGACATCTGGTTATATTATATCAAGATATAGTAGATAGTCGCAACGCACTACTACAGCACTATTAGGTGAAAGGAAATCAACACATTCACAAATGGACTCAAAGAAATATAAGGTTCATATGTATTAGTTATAGGAAACGAATATTTTGTCTTTTCACTCCTTTGACAAGAGATATGTAAGATACTTACAAGCAGACTTATCTTATACAGACATGAGGAAAATAAAATTGATACTCGATTTTTAATTTATTGATGTTCACTAGGAAAATCTGAATAATTTAATTGAAAAGGGTTCTTATTTTTAACTATCAATCACAGTAGTATAAACCGCGCTTCCAGCAGCCAAAGCAGCATCCGGAAGTTGCACAGCAACATTTTGCAACATTTGTTTTTGGCGGTTGATACGTCAAGGTTAGGGTTATTAAGGTCGGTTAGACCGATTCTAAGGTTTGGAAGACCGTTTTCAGGGTTTTTAACATGCTCTTAAGGATTATTTTTTTATCCCCAAAAGGTTTTTTTTGGTTCCTTGAAGGTTTTAAATGGGTGGTAAACTATTTATGATGGTTCTATTCGATTTATCGAGGTCTTTTTCCCATAAATCGATTTTTAAATCGTCTTTCTACGTGTTC
>JABUQX010006617.1:52500-67500 GCA_015478945.1 Trachelipus rathkii | reverse complement strand
TTTGGACCTCTAAATACAAAGGAATGACCGTTTGCCCCATTACCATAATCCTGTTCTGTTGCTAACTCTCCTTCTGAAAAGGCCAATCTCTTTGGCTTCCTTTTTTCATCTAATTCTACCCTAAAACCGCTGATGATTCTGGATCCCTCTTCTAACTTTCCTTCTCTTTTCAGGTTTCCCATGTCTTCCTGTGATTGACACTGATCGGTGGTGCATCGGGATCCTGAGATCTATGAACGTCAGGAAGACTAGTGGCCCGGATGGCATTCCTCCCTGTGTTTTGAGGGAGTGTGCTTCTGAGTTTGCTCCTGTTCTCGTTCAACTCTACTCTCCTCTATTCTTATACTATACTTTTCCATCATTGCTGGAAGCCTGCGCAATATGTCCAACACACAACACTCCCTGAAAGGGCAGCACTCACATTTCTACGATCCTTCCAACTATATCGCCCTATACTCTCAACTTTGTATTTCTTATCCAAATATTTGAAACTCTTCTTAATCTCATTTCCTGAAATCATCCTGGAGTCTCATTCCCTTTTTTCAGATCATCAGTATGGCTTTCGTCGTTCGAGGTCAACTGGTGACATACTTTCCTATTTAAACTGATTTTATGGTCTTCAGCCCTTAGGGGCATGAGGAGTCTTGCGTAATGGCCCTTGACTATCCAAAGCTTTTGATCGGGTTTGGCACGCGTCACTGCACTCTAAGCTCCCTTCCTTTGGGTTTTCCTCCTTCTCTTTGCTACTCTTGTCTAGTTTTCTCTCGGATCGTTCTATATAAGCACTCGTTGATGGGGCAACCTCTTCATCCTTCCTGTTAATTGTGGTGTTCGCAAAGGTTGAGTTCTATCTCCAACTTTATTCCTACTTTTCATTATACGTCTTGTTAGCTTCATTTCCAACTCTGTTTCACTTCTTATGCCGATGATCAACTTTCTCCATCTTTCCTACTCACTTCAATCTGCTCCTCTTTTGTGTAGAAGTTGCCTCTTCGTATTAAGCTTTCCCGTTTTAAATTTCTTGTCGATCTGGATGGATGTTCCCCGGTGTGGGGGGTCACCGCAACCTTGTAAAATTCGACTCTTTAAAAGCTTGACTTCTTCAAATCTCCCTTTCAAAAACATCCTCCAACTTTACTATCTCCTTCGAGGGCTCTAACTTCTTACTTGTGAACAACATAAACATTTTTGGTCTTAACATAAACATAAATTGTCTTGGAAACCTCACATTTCAATGGTTGCTAAGGTGGCTCAAAGAACTGGGAGTTTGTTAAGGTTGCGGGAAATTTTTTTCTCTGCACAGCTACTCCAAGTTGTAATAGGGCCTCATTCGGCCCTTGTATTGGCAGTACTGTTCTCCAAATTTGGGGGGGGCTCCGGGCTCCACACCTTCTAATTGGATAGGTTGAGTCTAAAGCTAAGGAGAATATACTGTCCCCTACTTTCAAACTCTCTTGACCCTCTATCTCTGCGACGTGACGTTGGCGCACTATCTCTTTTCTATAGGTACAGCAACGGTAGATGCTCGGGGGAGTTGGCCACTTACAATCCACCTCCATTGCGTCGTCCTTGCAATACAAGAGGTGCCTTGCTCTTGCATGAGTTTTACGTGAGTATTTAGAGAACCCCACGAGACTGTTCGTTGTTGTGCCCAAGCTTGTCTTCCTGCTAGCTCTCTGTTCTGTGGAACTCCTTGCCTTTCTTCTTCGTTTTTCCACTATATTTTCCTCTCTTTTAAGCTCACGTCTTGCGCCTCACTAAGAAGATTTGCCTTAGGTCGGGGATTGGGTGGGTTTTTTAATGTTTTATTTTCCGCCCCCTCCTTGAAAAGGGCTCGGGTCTTGAGTGGTGGTTAACTGTAAAAAAAATAATAATCCGCTATTTCATTTGTTAGTTCACATGAAAAGCTTCCTGTTTCTGGAATTTCGTCATTTTCCCCAGTAACAAAAACGCAGGAGTCTGTATCACAGTACAATGCCCTCTCTAACTTTATTTAGTAACTCGTATAATTTTATACGGGCATAAGCAGTTGTAAACGATGCAATGGAAATATTTGTAGCTGTTGATGAGCCCTCGGCAAGTGAATTTTTCAAAACTGTTACAACATATTTATAGCCTATTCCAAAAACGCTAGGGACTTCAACATCACACTGATTGGTTAGCTCCCATACTTCCATATTGCTAGTGTATGCCATATCATCCCTTGAAGGCGTATTTTGTGCAAATTTTCCCCCAAAGAAAATTGAGGCACAATTTTGCAATGAAAACGCAGGAGTCTGTATCACAGTACAATGCCCTCTCCTTAACTTTATTAAGTAACGTATAATTTTATACGGGCATAAGCAGTTATAAACGATGCAATGGGAAT
The DNA here is from genome assembly GCA_015478945.1 of Trachelipus rathkii. Lineage (NCBI taxonomy): Eukaryota > Metazoa > Arthropoda > Malacostraca > Isopoda > Trachelipodidae > Trachelipus > Trachelipus rathkii. Next base: position 65,132 of record JABUQX010006617.1, on the reverse strand, counting down.
ATTTGTAGCTGTTGATGAGCGCTCGGCTAGGGAAATTTTCATAACTGCTACAACATATTTACAGCCTATTGGAATAACGCTAGGGACTTCACCATAGCACTGATTGATTAGCTCCCATACTTGCTTATTGCTAGTACATACCATATCCTCCCTTGAAGGCGTATTTTGTGCAAATTTTCCCAAAGAGAATTGAGGCACAATTTTGCAATGAATCGCATTGCTGGGTTCTTCTTGATATTGTTAATATCGAGCTCAACACCTTCCTTTTCTTTGAATAGACAGACCAACTTCAAGTTTTTCTTCGAAATCAGTTCGCCTTCATGAATGTTCTTAGGAGACCCTGACGCCTCTGTCTTTATTTTTAAGAAGTGGTTGACATATCCCTCAAATAAAAATTCCTTCTCTTTAAACGACCAAACTTCAAATATTTTGAGTATTTTGTATCCAATGTCGATGGCCAGTTGAATTTGAGATGATGTGTACACACCTTCTATAGCACGCTCATTCTCGGAATGATTGCATTTCGCGCTGTTATCTTCAACACATTTTATACACAGCGGCAATACTAGTTTATTTCCAGCCCTTTTAGTGAGAACAGGTATGTACAAATCCTAAGGTGCCAGAATCCTAATGTATGCAGCACCGAAGTACATATCGTTGAGACCGTTCTTGAATGACTTGATGTCTGGTACTTTATCACCAATTAGTTTCTCCGGTGGTCCAAAAGGATACTTCATTTGTTTCTGTACATTGAGATAGAGTGATGTATAGTCTAGATACATGATCTTCTTCCCTTCAGTCGGGAGATAATAATGGACGAATGGTTCAGTGCGGCCTCCGAGCAATTAATTGTCTATTATAAATCTGTTGTTAACAACATCGTTGCTAAGACGCTGAATTTAATCATTATGGCCTATGTTTTCATCCATACGATTAGGATCCTGAATGATGTTGGTCTTTTGCTTCTTCCATTCACACTCCCACACACGTATGACATTAAAACCTGCCTCTCTGTACATATCTTCTTGTTTCATAGTGAGACGGTGACGGTCAACTGCTGATACTTTATGCAGTGTTCCTCTTCCTTTATTACAGTTTTTATGTCCATGCAATGATACAAGAATGCAGTTTTCACTCCATTCACATACCTAAACCCATCAGGGTACAGCCATTTTTTTTTTAATTTTGAAACCTTTCTCATCACCGTTTCGGGCATGCCTTATGCTTATATTATTTAGCTTTTCCTGGTACATAAGCCACCGAATAGCTTCATAGGTGAAAGGTTTTGGGTTCTCTCGACCTAGAATAGTAATTTTTTTATCAGACAAGAATGCATTTTTATAGATTGTAAAGCATAAAGATGCAACCGTGGTACAGGAATCAAAACAATCGATACCAAACTCTTTTATGAAACTAGACTTTAACTTTTCAAAACATTTTCTGAGTATATTAACATATTGAGCACAATACTTTCGACATTCTTCAAATATATTGTATTCTTTATCATTAAAACTGCTATAGTTCTCTTCAAATTCTTGTTTTTCATTTGTAGACATTTTTTCTATTTCAAAGATTTTCTTTGCTGGAATAGGCCCTTATATTCTAAAGATTCATTATTTAAAAATATATACGGGAAGAAACCCTTAGAATTTCCTTTATCGTTAATACCCATGCATCTAGGCATGCTTTTTAAGGCACAAGGAGGGAAAAGCAATGTATATCTGAAGGTTATCTTCCCATTTGATCCCATTGAAATGATTTCATTCCCTCTTTTTATGGGATTGCTATTGATAGATTTCGAACTAAGATGCGTAAGAAGAGAAGCATACACGAATTGGTGATTGAATTTTCCTCCATTATGTGCAGCTACAATTACTTTTGATTCAGATTTTTTACTTGAGAACTCCATCAGGAAGTCTATAAATTGATTTACTGGCGCCTTTTCACTCTCTAATTTAAATGTAGTTGTACGAGGCCCGCAATGTGAACATACATTCTCACCCTGTCTGTGCACATTTCGCATATTATCTGGCATACCAGTAAATCAGGAGTCAATTCTATTATTCTCCTTCCTTTAGTATTATTACCTTTATCTTGTTGATATGTCTCGATGTCATAGTAACACGTATATACCTTAGGGCCAGTTTCTTTTTTCTTAGCCTTCTTATTTTTCTTTTTCCTGTTGCATATATGGTATTCGTCTTCTTTAGGTTCATAGGATGTACTACATGTCCTGCAATAAGCTTTTGTGCAGTCATGCTGGAACTTACTGTTACAGTCCATCTTTATCTGTGTAAGACAGTTTACAAATTTTGATTTTCTTGCATGTATTATTATCTTGGGGTCTTTCATAACATACAGCATTATGAAATTCACAATCACATTCACGACATTCATGGAATATACCTTTATGTCTGAATGAACCTTGACATTTATCATCTAAACACTGCCTACAACCGTTATGTTCACAATCTAATTTATGTGCAATATTATTGTTATTCAACATGACAATAAGCACAAAAGATCCCATTTCTATATGCGTCCTTTTTCTTGGTGTTCTCAAAACACAACTTTAACATATTTTCAGTTATAGCGTAGTAGTGGTTTTTACCATCGTGGCCTATAATATATAATGGATCGTCTCTGTTCTCGTTGGATGGATTATAAAGTATTTTCACTCCGCCACCTTGGGGCCAAATGCGCTTATACGACCTTTTTCGATATTCTCGATTTTTTCAAAGTCAGTGGCTATGAAAGAATCTGTATATTCCATACCGCATTTCCCCGCTAATGCTTGTGCAGCTTTCTCAATTGTATAAGAGTGAATACCTCTGGACTCTACACACACTCACGTGCTATCTTCCTAAACAGCACTACAACTTTGAAAGTACAACCAACAGCCCCGTTCTCGAGATAAACTTTACTAATGTAAGGATGTTTGAAACTGACATTTTGCAGTTCAAATACACCTTTAGCGTTTTCATCACCTTTCCCTTTAGCTATCATGAACACAATGGCACCTACTTTGAATTTGGTGAAAGTAGCTTTATCTCCCGATTGAAAGGAACCTTTCAGCCTTCTTATCATCTCTTTCACAGCAATATTGTCGTATATGTCTCTAAAGCTGATGTTTACATAATATTTCCGATCAGGTGTCTTATCATCACCGAACGTGAAATTGATGCCTACTCTCATACTTGTACTATCATATTCTAAGTCTTGCAATACAGCATTAACAGCTTCATTAACAACCATTTCGAACGATGGTTCAAAATCTCTTGTCCTCTGGAAGAAGTTATCCTCAATAACCTTTACTTCATAAGTATGGCGCTCCATTGACCTTTTAAGTTTATCTACAGAAACATGCATTATACCTGCTACACTTGTCTTCAGCTTCTTATTATCAGCACTCATTATTGATGGAATTACTTGAAATGGAAATTCTTTATTAATTATGACTGCTGTTGATGATAAAACTTAAGTAATAAATTATGTGCAATAGAGACTTTAATATTTGTTAAAGAAGTTTTTTTTTATACCGTTAAAATATTATTTAAGCAAAATGTTCGTCATTCCTTATATATATATATATATATATATATATATGATAATATATATTTATATATATTTTATATATATATATATATATATATATATATATATATATATATATATATATATATATATATATATATATATATATATATATATATATATATATATAATATATATATATTATATATTATATATGTAAATATTATCTAATATATATATATATAATATATATATATATATATATGAAAACATATCCTTTTAATGGAGATGTGACATCTGCATTACTTAAAAGGGATAGGTATTATTAGTTCAACCCTCCATTACTTTTTAATAATTTGTTTAACTACTTTATATAAATAATTAATTACTACTCTGATGTGTTACAACATATACTAAATGAGAAATATGTTTTTATTATTACATAACAGATAAAGTTTACTTACAATATACAAAAGTAGTAGTTATTAGGTTCGAAATTTCTGGCCTGAAAGGTGATATAATATTTTCAAGATAGTCAACTCTCCTACTGCTCTTGAGATCATATCTTAAAAGTTCTTCAAGTTAAGAATAACATGATCAGCTTTCGCTGTTTTTTCAGCTTTCTACACATATCCTCGGAATCTGTACAGTGTTGTCAGCTCATCTTTAGAGATACTGTGCCACATTGACTCACCTGGTCTAACTTTCTCTATATATATATATATATATATTATAGTATATATATATCATAATGAATGTATCGACAGATAATCTAAAGCAAACAAAAAGAAAAAAAAATAAAAAATAATAAAAATAGAATAAAAAAAGAAAGCAATAAAAAAATAATAAATAACCTAACTTAATTTATGAAGTCATTTGGAGAAGTTGGAATGTGATAAAGAACATGGTGTGAAAGATTTTCACTTTTCACTAGGAATTTTAAAAAAAAGGGAAGGGCATAAGATACCAAGGACTTTGTGATAGTGCCATGATGGGTAGTTATGTGTAGTTTTTGATTTATATTTGACTAACAAATCGATTTACACAAGAGAAAATGTTAGCAATTATTGAACAGATTCTTCACTTCCATTGTGTGCATAATAAGTTCTTGGTACATATTATAAGCTAATACTTTTATATTTTAAGGTATATAGGTATATATATATATAGTATTAATATAATTAGTATGTTAAATATATACATCCTTATTCATTAAAGTCACCGAAATGATTCTTTTTTTATTATAAGTTTATATCTGTTTTTAAAATATGTAAATCTCAATAATAAAAATAATGTAATATATAAAAGTATCATATACAGTGTTTTGCAAACGTACTCTAATAAAATAACATATTGATAAATTCAGAAAATAATGTCAATAAATAGTTGCTAAATAACCCCTAATATTATAATAAAGTTAAATATTATACTATATATATGATTATTAGAAAAAATGAAGGGTCATTTCTGTGTTCCAGATATTTACAAATAAATTATATAAATAAGATCTAAATATTAAAAAATTTAAAACTCGAAACATTATTATTTTGTATATATATCAGTTAGATGGAAATCGATTAATCGATAAAATATCAATGTCGCTCAATATCACCGAATGATTTTAATCAGACACAACCCGTTCCTACAGGAGTGATTATTTGATTTATTCAGTTCTTAAAATCATTATCAATTTCATTATTTTTCTACAACAATGTGCTACTTAATATTGTTATTCACTCATACCCGCATTTGCAATTTCTGTGTCGGAGATAGAAATTTATATTTTTTCTGGAACAGAAGGATCCGCTGATGTTATAAAAAGACGCAAAGGCTCATTAAACATAGTACAATAAAAAATTTTACTTAGAACATATAATTATAAAAAAATAGACCTAAAAGTAAGTTGAGGTTGCTAGTCGCGTTCACTCAACTTGATTGTCAAAAAACCGACCTGTTATTAACTTTCTCATCCATCATTGTTTTGTAATACCCTTCGTACAATATATTTAAAAAGATCATAATATGAGCTTAAAGTATATATGCTAAAAGTTGAATTATCTATACAATATGAAATTAAAAGTATGTTTCAAATCTTTGTTGAAATCGTATTTTAAAAGATTCAATAGGAGTTATATTGTACATTGAATACATCTGTTGGAGTATATAAATGTTTGTGTATGATATTAAATGTAAGAAACGAAAATAATAATACTAATCATTATAATTTTATATAAAAACTTTTTTCAAAGAAAAATTTTAATATAATTAGAGGCCTAGTTAACAATAAACATTCCAAATAATTATATGAATGATATTTATAAAATAGTTATAAGAATATTTCTTTCTCTATCTACTGATGAAGAAGATAATCGTTGAAGATACCCTTAATTTTATAATCAATAGAAATAATAATAATAATTAATTAAAGAGAAGGCAATTTCCTCGGCTTGTGTAGTTTCAAAGGGGCTGTATGCTTTTGCTCTATAGCATGAGTCGTTTAAATAAATCATATTTCGATGATTAATAGAAAAGTATTAATTGAACCATCTCATCATGCTCTTTCAATCATTCCTTATAATGGCATCCTTCTAAATATTTTTGGAATGTTCTCATATCCTAAATCTTTTTTAACAAAATTTAAATTTTGACAAGGTAATTGAATTTGACAAATTTTTATAGGAACAATTCCTTGCCTTTGGAATTAAACTCACAGAATAAATGAATGAATTTTGAGTAATAAACAACCTTTATTATATTTTTGTTCATTTTTTGATCTCCAAATAATTATAATTGTATTCATAGTGGTATCGTATTTAATGAAAATTCGTTTACTTAATAAATATATCTGATAACCAAACATATTGATGTTGTTAAAATACTAAAGTATAACCACCTAAATGATAAATTATTCAGGGCCACAATGTCAGCAAAACTGATGAATGTAAATCGTGAGACTTTTTTCCCTTTTATATGTTTCACTAACCAAATCTATCAAACTAATGTTAAAAATGCAATCTATAAAGATTTTAGAAGTTCATTAATTCATAAAATCATTTTAGAAATGGACTCCATAGGCTTAGTTCTCAGATGAACATTTGCCCTCGATAAAGGGCGAACAGAAGCCCGCGAAGAGTGATATATATATATATACCTTTTACTTTATATATATATATATATGCTATTTTATAAATTATACTGTATTATATTTATTATAATAATATATACTTACTTAAATAATATATAAAGTATTTATATATATATGCTATATATATTATTATATATATATATATATATATATTTATATATTATATATATAAAACTGTTCATAAAAACAATAAATTATTGACTTAAAAACACAATTGCTGTAAATCACAGATAATATATATATTATATATTGTTATATATATACTATATATATATAATATATATATATATATTATTATATATATATATATTATAATATATATATATATATATTATATAAATAGTTATATATATTATATATATATATATATATATATTATATATAATTATAATAATAAAAATATATATATTATATATATATATTATAAAATATATTTTTAAAAACCACTTTCAAACTAGCATAAGGAATTATATTCTTAAGAAAAATAACGAAACGAGATAAGTTTACGTTTCGGGACTTTTATCCTTGGTCATATAACTCCCGAAACGTAAACTTTATCTCGTTTAGTTATTTTTTCTTAATTATTTTCCTTTTATTTATTTAAAGTGTTTTAAAAAATATATTGTTAATTAATTTACAGAGCTTAGAGTGTTAATTTGAATAGAGTTGATAAATCGAAAAATCATAAATATATATATATAGTTTATATATATTAATATATATACTATATATATATATAGTTATTATATTATTATCTATAAAAAATCAGCTTTTATAGTAACCTCTTTAAACGCTTTGTTTATAATTTTCGACCAATCACAAGAAATTAACAAGTATATATATATATAGTAATATATATATAATATATATATATATATATTAATGATATATTATTATTAGTAATATAGTATAATATAATATGGTTCATGTTTATTATCTCCTAGAATAGGGCCATAATATTTATATATATAATATATATATATTATAGTAGGGAAACTTACAGAGATAGTGATCCGTCACTATACAAGGTGATATACATATATATTTTATATTTATATTTATATTACTGTCTGTTGTGTGTTGCCATTCTAGTTATATTTAACATTGCAGGAAACATGAAGTTTAATTTTTCAAGATTGTCTTACGAACGTTAATAATCCATGGTGTATTTATGAACTTGAACTATCTCATCTCTCTTTCAAGTTTTTAATCTTTCAACAAATTAAAAATTACTTCAATCTTACTTTCACGTTTCTCTTCTTCAATCTTTCCTTCTTTCTGTCAGTCTTTGAACTTTTTAAAGTTACAATCTTTCTCAAAAATATTTAATTTTTCTAGTTCTTGATTCTCAATTTATATACCGATTTCTTTCTTTCACTTTTTTTCTAACACTATTGCTGTTGGAGAACATTTTTAATGCACTAATTAATATATATGAGATTTTTTTATTTCTTATCTTTCATCACACGTCTGACAGTGTATACCTATTTCACTTATTCTTTCTAACACTTCGGTGTTGAACTTATTGTTCTATATCAATAATCAATTGTACGTTGCCTATCTTAACATTTCTAAAGATTTTCTTTATGTATTTCTCTAACAAAATCATCCCTTCTATATTACATTATCCATTCGATCTTTTAATATCAATCTATTTTCTTTCTATTTATTAACCTTTCCTCGGCCAAATAATTTTACTATCTAAATATTTAAATAAAAAGTTTTTTTACATATCTAGAGCTTATCGTTCTTTCTGAGTATTGTTATTATGTATTTTTTTTCCTTTTTGTCTACGTTTCATCTATTTATACTATTTTCCTTTATATAACAATTTTAATCCCTATTTAATAGTTTTCGTTCTAATTTTGTATAGACTTTTTCATGCCTATTTAATTTATATATTTTTATATTTCTTAATAACATAAAAAATCATAAGTTTTTTAGTATAAAATTAATATTAATGTATTCCATAATCTATTCATTACTCAAATTAACATAAGTTATTCCTCAGTCTAATGCAGTAGTCGTTAGGATTATCTGGTTGACCTCCATACCAAAATTTTTCATATCATAGAAAAGGTTTCTAAATTTATGAGTTTTTTATAATCTATCAGTATTTACTTTAATAATTTCTGAGAGAAATTAAGGTTTTCCTCTCTATACCAAAATATCTTTGCTGTTCTCCAGGCTTTACTTTATAGATATTGATCATTTTTGTTTTATAAAGATAGAAAGATATAATATAAGAATAAAAATATATTATAAAAAAAAAACAAGCAATTAAGATAAAAATATTTTAATTGTTAAATAAATAAATATAAATTATAAATATTAAATATTTTTAACATCAAAATTATAAAAACTGAATATTTATGAAAGCATATAACTACTGCATCCCAATTGTAAATTTATATAATAAAAGCTTCGACGATGAATGGACGCTGAATCCTTAGGTTCAGTTTTAGTTATGTTTGGATACCTAATAATCTCGTGCGATATTTGGATTGAGATAGATATTTAGGACTTGTTTACACGCCTTGCATAAATATTGAAGGTAACTTAAAATGTAGATATTTCGCTTCGACTCCGTATAGACAGACCATTTTTAATTTATTAAAGCATTTGAATCATGAGTTTTAAATGATGTTTTCCTAGGAGTTAATTAAGGACGTTTTTTGATGTCGCAGTGGCCTGAAGTTAATTTTGAAGTATGTAGTGGAAAGAGAGAGATAATTAGAGAAAGCGAGGATATGGGAATAGAGGGGAACTGCTTGAGGAGAGTGTTCGGAGGAGAAAGGACTGGAGAAAGAGAGGGAGAGATGATTTATCGAGAGATCACAGAGAGGAAGGATGGGCGCCTAAAGAAGTGGATAGCGGAGATAGTGTAGAAGAGAACACGGATGAAAAATAAGATAATGATAGAAGTGAGACAGAGAGAGAGATGAATTGTAATAATTTAAGGAAATATGAAAGAGAGAGAGGACTCGACGGAGCGTTCAGCATAGGACTTGTAAAAGTTGTTATTCAATAGGGACGAGTTTAGTGAGGATAGCACGAGTTTCATAATTTTTTATATTGTGTAGAAATTCTCGCTCAGCACATTGGTTAGACCTGCTATATGATGTTGAAATGGATCAGTGAGAGAGTGTCGCTTTAAGATATCAATTTTGTGTTTAAGTTCAATTAATATATATATTAATATATATTAATATATATATATATTTATATATTATATATATATATATATTAATAATATAATTAATAATATTATATATATATATATATTAATATTTAATATATATATTAATATATTAATATATTATATATTATAAATATTAATATATAATTAATTATAATAAATTTATATATATATATATATATATATATATATATATATATTATATGCAGTGCATACTCATTCCTCACTCTTATGCATAAATGAGAGCCCATTGATCACTGTGATTAGAGAGCTTTGCTCAAAAATTACTCTGATAAAAGATTGAACTCCAACCTGCAAAAGAAATGTACTAAAATTTCTACAAGTGTTTCAGGTTTGATCAGATTCGTCTCGGTTGTTCACTTATTTGGGTCTGGCGCGATAACTTTCTCCCCCGATAGAGGGAGATTATAGAGAAGACTTGCGATCAATAGTAAGAAACTATAAAGTTAATTTGTTTTTAATTTGAAAATAAATTTGATCTGTTAGAAAAACAGAAATGGTGGCTCTCATTTTTAATAAAAAATATATTGAATGATTGTTCATAATGAGTAATCTGACTTTTGAATCCAAGAGGCATATATACCTCTCATAAAAGGGGAAAAAAATTGAATACTATGATAACATTTGTATTAAAATATTAATATAAATAATATAAAATTATTCTTGATTAATTAGATAATTTACTTGTTTGTGAGAGGTTAAGAGTTGAAATAAGGTTATATTATGTAATATGGTGAAATATAAATGGATGCAGTTATATTAAAGTATTGAATTTTTAGTACTTTTCTCATATAAATAATATATTTTAAAGTTAACTACCAATTTTCCGTTTTAATGGGTATAAGAAGGTACTTAACCTAAGGAAAAATTCGATTTTTCTAATAATTGTTTGTTATATAAAGATCAGTAATATATGTATATTTAGATATATATGTGGGATAATTAATATATATGAATATTACACATAATATATTAATATATATTATTAATATATATATATTATAATATATATATATTATATATATATATATATATAATTAATATATATATGATATATATATATACTATATATATAAATGCAAATATAGAATTGTTGTTAAAGCGTAATTCTATGTATTTAATAACTTATTACCCTTAAAAATTTCATTTAAAGGGTAAAACCCCCTTTTGAGGTTTAACCCCATATCAATTGGTAGACCTCAGACACATATGAGAGCATTGAAACCATGTTATTTATATTCTTTGTGATTGAAAACAAATATAAGGATATCAATATTATGGTGATAAGTACTTGTTTACTAACTCGGCAAGGCATCAGCCCCCACCGTTGCCTGCCTACACACATACAAGTGGCTCATTTGCTACGACAAAAGAGACTTTGTGCTTTTCTTCTAACTCCAGCTCCAGCACCGGCTCCGCCTCCGGCTCAATGCTCCGGTTCATTTGCTCCGTTATATGAGACTTCTTCTTATTCCTTCCTCATTCCTTCATCTTCTCTGCTTTGCACTCTGTGCTTTTCTTTTTTCATGGGTGCCCTCTCCAAGGGTGACCCCTCTAGCTTATTTAATGGCTATGAAACCCTCAAAATCGGAATTTATGTACTTTAAAACATACATAAAAACATCTCAATTAACCTAATATGCAGCTGGAGCCAGAATTTCAGTCTGGCCCCGTTCTCAGCTCTTGCTCCAGCTCCGCCTCATGTGCTCAGGCATTTAATTTAAACTCACTGTTCTATTTCACTCATTCTCTTCTTTTCACTCACCAAATTTTGTTCTTCTAAGTTCTTTTCCAGGTTTTGGGGGCCCAGGCCCCATCCCCCTCAGGCGTAGCGGCGTGAAACCTCAGGACCTGGCTTGCAGCACCTTCATCAACCACGGTGTCTAGTTTGAAGAGGATACCTTAACTAGAAAACATTTAAAAGCGTTAATATATACAGGAATACCGCAACCTTGGTGCCGAATGCCTTAAAGTCAGCTCCGATCCGCTTGGAAACTAACGGAATCGATTTGCAGACCCTCAAAACATACTAGTCAACATCAAGTTCGGGCATATTTCGTGAAGTAGGATATATCACGCTAAAAGAATAGAAAAGGGGGTAGGGGTGCACACACGCACACACACACACACACACAGTACACATACACCTTATGTGTTTGTGTTTGTTTGTCTGTATGTGCTTAAGCCAAAATAGTTCTCAGGATAGATCATGAGTTTAAGTGCATTTCCACTTGGGGTTAAAAATTAAAATACGCTCAGAAAAGAACGTAAAAACAACCCATGAACGTACGTGGGGAAGGGGCCACTCACAAACACGAAGTGTGTGTGAGACACGTTAGGCCTAAAAATACGCTCACGAAAGACGCTGAGGAGGGTAAATACCACCAGGAAAGACGCTGGGGGGTATCAGTCACACACACTTCGTGTGTGTGAGACACACGTGGTCTTCGACCACGTCACGCTAGACCACCAAAATACCCCACGAAGTATGAAAATACCCACCCTACGTACGTAAGGAGGGTAAAAACACCCCAGGAACCTACGTGAAGTATAAAATACCCGCTAAAATACCCTCCGATCCTTCGGAGGGTATTTCCTCCTCCCATGTGTACCCTACTGCCGCGCTTAATTGAATGTTACATAATATTAATGATTTTCTTTCGATTATATTTTCAATGTATTAAGCCACCAGAGCATGCAGAAAGACGATTTAAAAATAGATTTAGGGGAAGA
>JABUQX010006617.1:22500-50000 GCA_015478945.1 Trachelipus rathkii | reverse complement strand
AGAGTGCCTCAATCGAAGATGTGCAATTTCGTAGGCCCCGATAAAGAATGCCTCCCCAGACCTTAACCGACCCCAACCTTTCAAACGGCCTGGCACCTGCCAGGCACATTAGTGCGGAAACCTCTCCGTCGGTCGTCGGTATTACTCTAGCACGCCTGTTCGAGGCGTACAGAGACACTCTCGAACTCGTCCGTAAAGAGCACTTTGCCCCATTCGTCGACCTTTCAATGGATGTGTTCTCGGGGAAAATGCCAGTCGCGCCCTTCGATTGTGCCACGGTGGCGGTGGACCTATGGAAGGGCTCCAGGGCCGTAATTTGTTTCCGCAAAGGCGGGAACGCACCGTATAAGTGCTTGTCTTTGTCACTCACCCTGGTGCCGTGTACCTCCTCCAGATGTATCTGCAGATGCCGTGCCGTTGTGTTGCGCTCTCATAATGCACGCAGGCGTATAAATCGGTCTTTCAATGGGTGTCGTGGCCCTAGGCCTCCTTGTCCTCGCCGGCGATCATGTGTTCAGGGGTTTCCTGGTACCATTGGGACCACCCATGCAATCGTTGTGTGCACTACACCGAACCGTTGACCAAAGCCCGGTACCCGTATCCTTCGGCGTGGAGTGTTGTACTACCTGCACGCACTTATCTCATGACAGTTGACGAACTATCCTCTCCATGTTTATTGGAGTCGCTTCGTACGTGAATGATCCCTCGCTCGATTATACCCACGAATTAACCAACTCCCCCTCTCCCAGGTCTAGTTGTGGTTTATCTTTTCCTAAATTTATCGCGTTGATGGCCAATACTGCAGCTAATCTCTTCGGGTGGTTACATAAAGTTACAGTCAGGGCTTGCGAGGAGTCGTAAAAATAATATTTTTCGACTCGACCGACTCCTTAAATTCAAATTTGGATTTTCGACTCCGACTTCATTTAAACAAAAATTTTCGACTCCGACTCCGACTCCACTTAAACAAAAAATTTCGACTTCGACTCCGACTCTAGCAGTCAAATTCAAAATTTCGACTCTGACTCAGCTTAGTGCTTACAAAGTTACAATAAATTTTTTTTTTGTTTTAACTCTTTTTTTTTTTCGCTTGCTTTTGAGAATAAAAAAATATACCAATTTTCCAATGAATCTAATATCCAAATGATATACGGTAAAATACCGTAAAGACTAGAGGTGTAGCAGATATCCGCATCCACATAATTTTTCTCTACCCGCATCCGCATTTGCATTCGCATCCGCATGAATATTTTTGCGGGTAGTGGATAGTATTCATTTTTGAATTATGAACCTAAATGTCCCTCAACTTTCTGTAACGCAAGATGTTCAGACTCGTTGGAATAGTAGTTGGTACATGCTTGAGAGGATGGGAGAAATAAATGAAGGTCTTCCCTTACGCTTCGAACAAAACACAAAGGTGAAAGGCATGACAGGAATATGTATGATAATACGATTTTTAGGTAATGTATTAACTCTTCTTGAACGTTTGAAAGAGGTAACTACTATTATCTCAGAACAACATTCTGGTTTGCCAGACGAGATTCTCTAGTTTTGCAACGATAAAAGCTGTGCTAAATGCTGCTATTAGAAGTAAGGGACTTTCAAAGGTGACAGAAACACTAATACTGGAGATAGATAATAGATTTCAAAATCTGCAAAGCGATTGGCATCTGCAATAGTAACTTTTCTGGATCCTAGATACAAAACCAAATTTCTTGAACCACGTGTTTCACAAAGGGTTAAAATTTATTTAGTAGCCTATGTGATGAAATGCTGCTAAGCCAGAAATTTCACCAGATGCAGAAACAGACCCACATTTACTATCTGTTATAGCAAAACAGATAGCAAGCGATGGACGAAGGTCTTGTTTCAGAGGTGTCAAAGGACACTCTGTCATTGATGAAGATTATCAAAAAGCGAAAAACTCTTGGAATCGGATTAAAATCCATTTGGTTTGATGGCGTGATAAAATTGTAACAAGTTTTTTTCACCATCTTGCAGAAACTTGGCAGGAAAATCTTAGCATGACCCTTCTAATAAGTGTAGCTGGCGAGCATCTTTTCAGCGATGCAGATCTCATTTACGAAGAAAAGAGAAGCAAATCTCCCTTTAAAGGGCTCAGAAGCTTTAGTTTTTTTAAACATAATTTGAGAATTATTAATTTCAAGTATTATTCTACATATAATTTTTTGTCAAATGGGTTGATGCTGGGGAAAGAGATTGGTGGGGTGTAAAAGAGTTGGGTCCATATCTCGCAATCTGGTAACACAGGTATATATATAGTAGTATAGGGTGGTAAACTAACCCCAAAAATGTTGCAAGGCAATGTTGCATGCAATGTTGCAAATGTTGCAAGCAACATTTTGCAACATTTGGTTTTTCAAGGTTGACGTGTCAAGGTTAGGGTTTTTAAGGTCGGTGAGACCGAATTTAAGGTCTGGAAGACCGTTTTTGGAGGTTTAGTCCCCCTTAAGGGGGGCGGAGCCCCAGAAAGGGGGCTTTTTGGTTCATAGAAGGTTTTAAATGATCGGTAGATCATTTTTGATGGCTCCAATCGATTTATCGATGTTTTTTACCCCTATATCCATTTTTAAATCCTCTTTCTACGTGCTATGGTTGGCTTTTTACATTAAAAAATATAATCGAAAGAAAAAAATTACTATAATTAACATTCGATTAATCGCTGTAGTAAGTGTACAGGTTGAGAGGCCACCTCTTTCGCTAGGAAGGAATAAAGGTATCGCTTTCAAACTTGGTATATGTTCTATGTAGTAAATCAGTAAATCAAGCCGCCATCCAACCCCCTCCTGTCAATAAGCAACCATAGCACGTAGATCAGACGATTTAAAATCGATATAGGGGTAAAAACATCGATAAATCGATTGGAGCCATCAAAAATACTCTACGATTCATTTTAAAAACCTTCTAATGACCAAAAAGCCCCCTTTCTGGGCTCCGCCCCCCCCTTTAGGGGACTAAACCTCCGAAAACAATCTTCCAGACCTTAAATTCGGTCTCACCTACCTAAAAACCCAACCTTGACACGTCAAACTCTTTGAAAACCAAATGTTGCAAAATGTTCCTTGCACATTTGCAAACATTGCATGCAACATTGCCTTGCAAAATTTTTTTAGCGTTAGTTTACCACCCTATACTACTATATAATACCTGTGTACAGATTGCAAGATATGGACCCAACTCTTTTTTCCAGCCCACCAATCTCTTTCCCCAGCATCAACCCATTTGAAAAAGTTATATAAATTAATACTTGAAATTAATAATTCTCAAATATGTTTAAAAAAACTAAAGCTTCTGCAGGGCCCTTTTAAAGGGGATTTGCTTTCTCTTTTCTTCGTAAATGAATTCTGCATCGCTGAAAAGATGCTACACTTATTGAATGAAGGGCATGCTAAGTTTTCCCTGCCAAGTTCTGCAAGATGCTGGAAAAAAGGATATATTATATCACGCCATCAACCCAATGGATCTTTATCCGATTCAAAGAGTTTTCGCTTTTGGATAATCTTCGATCAATGACAGAGTGTCTTTGACACCTCTGAACAAGACTCGTCATCGCTGCTATCTGTTTTGCTAACAGAGATTTTAAATGTGTGTCTGTTTCTGCAATTTTTTCATATTTTTGGCTTTAGCAGCATTTCATCACATAGGGCATACTAAATAAATTTAACCCTTTGTGAAACAACCACGTGGTTCAGGAAATTTGGTTTTGTATCTAGGATCCAGAAAGTTACTATTGCAGATGCGTAATCGTTTTCCAGATTTTGAAATCTATTATCTATCTCCAGTATTAGTGTTTCTGTCACCTTTGAAAGGTCCCTTACTTCTAATAGCAGCATTTAGCACAGCCTTTTATTATCGTTGCAACTAGAGGAATCTCGTCTGGCAAACAAGAATTTTCTGAGATAATAGTCTTATTACCTCTTCAAACCGTTCAAGAAGAGTAATACAATTACCTAAAATCGTATTATCATCACCTGTCAAGCCTTTCACCTTTGTGTTTGTTCGAAGCATAAGGGAGACAGCTTAATTTATTTCTCCCATCCTCTCAAGCATGTACCAACTACTATTCCAACGAGTCTGAACATCTTGCGTTACAGAAAGTTGAGGGACATTTAGGTTCATAATTCAAAAATGAATACTATCACTACCCGCAAAAATATTCATGCGGATGCGAATGGCAATGCCAGGATGCGGGTTAGAAAAAATTATGTGGATGCGGATATCTGCTACACCTCTAGTCTTTACGGTATTTTACCGTATATCATTTGGATATTAGATTCATTGGAAATTGGTATATTTTTTTTATTCTCAAAAGCAAGCGAAAAAAAAAAAGAGTTAAAACAAAAAAAAAATTTATTGTAACTTTGTAAGCACTAAGCTGAGTCAGAGTCGAAATTTTGAATTTGACTGCTAGAGTCGGAGTCGAAGTCGAAATTTTTTGTTTAAGTGGAGTCGGAGTCGGAGTCGAAAATTTTTGTTTAAATGAAGTCGGAGTCGAAAATCCAAATTTGAATTTAAGGAGTCGGAGTCGGAGTCGAAAAATTTATTTTACGACTCCGCAGCCCTGACTGTAACTATGTAACCACCCCGAAGAGAATTAGCTGCAGTATTGGGGCCATCAACGCGATAAATTTAGGAAAAGATAAACCACAACTAGACCTGGGAGAGGGGGAGTTGGTTAATTCGTGGGTATAATCGAGCGAGGGATCATTCACGTACGAAGCGACTCCAATAAACATGGAGAGGATAGTTCGTCAACTGTCATGAGATAAGTGCGTGCAGGTAACAACACTCCACGCCGAAGGATACGGGTACCGGGCACTTGGTCAACGGTTCGGTGTAGTGCACACAACGATTGCATGGGTGGTCCAATGGTACCAGGAAACCCTGACACATGATCGCCGGCGAGGACAAGGTAGGCCTAGGGCCACGACACCCATGGAAGACCGATTTATACGCCTGCGTGCATTATGAGAGCGCCACACAACAGCACGGCATCTGCAGATACATCTGGAGGAGGTACACGGCACCAGGGTGAGTGACAATACAGTGCGTCCACGCCTTGCGGAACACAATTACCGGCCCTGGAGGCTTCCATAGGTCCACCGCACACCGTGGCACATCGAAGGCCGCGACTGGCATTTTCCCGAGAACACATCCATTGAACGGTCGACGATTGGGCAAAGATGCTCTTTAAAGACGAGTCGAGAGTGTCTCTGTACGCCTCGGACAGGCGTGCTAGAGTATACCGACGACCGACGGAGAGGTTCGCGCACTGCAATGTGCTGCAGGTGCAGCCGTTTGAAGGTGGGTCGGTTAAGGTCTGGGGAGGCATCTCTTTATCGGGGCCTACGAAGTTGCACATCTTCGAAGGAGCCACTCTTACAGCCGTAAGGTATATCACAGACATCCTCGAACCATATGTCATGCCATGTGCCCCCTACATCGGTGACTCTTTCATCCTAATGCATGACAATGCACGACCACACAAGGTCCAATGTATGAACGACTACCTTAGGACGGTTCAAATTACGGCGTTGGAGTGACCATCATAGAGTCCGGACCTCAACCCAATCGAACATTTGTGGGATATCCTGAAACGTCGGATCGACAGCTGCAAACTACCTCCACGGGACCCATCCCGGACCCTGTGACAGGCACTGCAACAAACGATATGAGATTCAAAATCACTGTTTCCAGGGCATTCGCCCATCATCGAGAAGGCAGCCAGGGACGTTGTCAGGCAGTCATCCGTGCCAGAGGAGGTCATACATGGTATTGATAGACAGACCCAACACCCCCCCGCGGATGTCGCCGTACGTACAACAGTTGTGTGTCTGCCAGCGCCCGAAGCTTCCAAACCCTAACTGCGAAACCCTTTGGCTGCACCTTGACCACACACTCTATCACCTACGGTTCTGGGGAGAAATCCACCATGTTATTGCCATTGTTCCAATAAAGTGTCTTCAAGTCTTCAACCTTTTCTTACCCTTTCTTCGCCACGTACCCTGTGGTGCGTTAACTTTGAACGAGAATATATATATATATATATATATATATATATATATATATATATAATATATATATAATATATATATATATATATATATATATATATAATATATAATATATATAAGAAAAATTTTGTTTTTTACTTACTGAAATACATCTTTTATCAGGAACCACTATGATAAAAATATAAAAATATATGGACATTATTTATATAATATATAATATATATATATAGATATATATTATATATATATATATATATATATATATATATATATATATATTTAAAATTTATAGTTATCCTATAAATTATATTATCACTTTCGTAGCCTCAGTGATTAAGGCACCTTGCTTGGAAAGCGAGACGAGGCCCGGGTCCAAAGACTGGATAGAGCGAGAGAACGTGAGCTATTCTTATAAGCTTTAGCTGCGTCTCACTCCAGACGTTATCATTACCTTGGTAATGGGAAAAGTTTCCTATGCATTCGCGAAGGGCACATGGCCAGCCAGCGGAATAGTCGTTAGGGCCCGTGACCCAATAACCTTTTCTCGATGGGTCCGCCACTGCAGGTCGTATGACCATCTCGCGGGGATCGGACGTTAATATATAATATATATACTACTATTATATATATATATAATATATATATATATATTATATATAATTATATATAATAATATATATAATATAAATTATTATTAATTTATATTATATATATATATATTATATATATATATATATATAATATATATATATATATATAGTATATATATATATATAGTATATATATATTATTATTAAATATATAATATAATATATATTATTATATATATATAATATATATATTTATAAGCTATATACCAGGGTTGGGGATTATTTTTTTATTTTATAAGTAAAAAAATAAATCAATTTATTGTATACATATGATTTAATATTTTATGATTTTTTTTAGTAATTTTTTGGTTATATTATTTAATATTATTAAATTAGTTATAAATAAATAATTTATTCCTTATATTCCTAGAAAGGAGCTCAATCTTGTTGCATTAGCCAAGCCTCTATTTAATTACCTATTTTATAAAAAAATTTACATTTTTTAGTTGATAATAATGTTATTTTAAAATTCAGAGTTTTTGAAATAATATATATATATATAATATATATTATTATATTATATATATATTATATTAAATTAATATATATATAATTATTAATTATATATATATTTATATTTAATAATATATAATATATATAATATATATATATATATAATATTATATATATATATTAATAATTATATATATATATATATATATTAATATAATATATATATATATAATTATATTATATATTAATATAATATATAATAATATATATATATATATATTATAATATATATATATATATATATAATATTTAATCATTGAGTATAAAATATATAAGAGAAATCTATTAAATTTTATTTATTATTCTATTATTCATTGAAAAATTAAAATTTAATAAATTATACATTTAAATAAATTAGTATTTATATTTTATTAATTTAGTATTGAAATTATACTTTATAATTTAATTTATGAGTGTATTATATATATAAATATTATAATTATACGAGTGAAAATATAATTATTTAATTAAGAAATAAAATATATATACTGATGAAATAAAAAAAAAAAAAAAAAAAATACATCAGTTTCTAATCAAAATCAATTGATTATATTAAAATCATTTTAGGTTTTTATTTCAATAAGCCAACCCTTAATAATTTTATAGTTGTAACTTTATAATGGCAATTGAAAGTCTCATTTTTTGGACTATTTTAGTTTCTAAAATATATAACACCTCTATTGGCTAATAATACGCTTATTGACCCGCTTTGCAAAGTTGAGTTGAATTCAATAAGAATTAAACTGATAGCAGACACGGCAAGCTATTTAGAAGAGGCAATCCTTAAACCTAATAAATATAAAAATAAGAACTAAACCATAATAAAAAACCATTTTATATATATAAAAAATAGTGACTTATTTTTTATTAATTATATTACACAATTTTTTTATAATATACTTTATAAAATTAATAACATATATATATTTACTGGTATTATTAATGTGTTATTATGAGAACCTCCGCGTTTTTCTCAGGCAGTGATCTCTAAAAGAGTCAGCAGGATATATAGTTAGCAAAAAAAATCGGGATACTATGGTCTTAGCAACATTGCAACATCGTGTTTTGATATTTTTAACAGATATATACAAAAATTAAAATGTATTTAAGGTAGGTCCTGGTAATTAGGTATACTGATAATAAATATAAA
The DNA here is from genome assembly GCA_015478945.1 of Trachelipus rathkii. Classification (NCBI taxonomy): domain Eukaryota; kingdom Metazoa; phylum Arthropoda; class Malacostraca; order Isopoda; family Trachelipodidae; genus Trachelipus; species Trachelipus rathkii. The sequence goes on along the minus strand of JABUQX010006617.1, from coordinate 41,652 downwards.
AGATGGAGTCCGGTAGTTATACCGAGTTTAGATTATTACAGTTAAGGATTGTGATATTAGGGCCAGTAGAGAGAAACAGACCCGAATCTCTGCAGCTAATATTGATATAATGCTAATTATTAAGTATATTTATTTTATACACACCGATACATGGGCTTTCTTTGGTTTTCTTAAGTGTGAGGAAAAAAGTACATGTTATATTCGATAAAAGTTAATAAAATTAACAAAAATAAAATTAGATTAGAAATCCACAGGGGTTTTATCTCTGTAAGTTTTACAAGCTCCACTAAATGCTATATATCTGGTCCCTCACAGTGAACATACTAGATGCATCTCACCGAATCACCGAGTCTCGAATAACGATAAGATAAAAAAACGAAAGAAAAAGTGTTATAAAATTCAAATAACAGTTTATATAACCTCTTATATACTTATTTAAGCGGCAAAAATTTTTGTTCATGAATAAAGGTTACACAATGAAGAAGCAGCGAAGTTAATCCACATACTAATAAGAAATAAGAGAAAAATACAGATTTTATTGAGCTGTGTACGCGAAGTAAAAGATTTGGTTTGTACTCGATGAAAAAACACCGAGTCCAGTCTCAAACTCGAAAGGAGAAACCTATTATGTTTTAATACAGTCTGCCTTTTTTTTTTCTTTTTTAAAAAACATGGAAAAAACAGTTGTTGACATGTTTGAAGTGTTTACTGTATTAAAAAAAAAAAAAAAAATTACAGTTTAATTTTCAGCAAATACATTGATTACCGAAAAAAACACGACCGCCTAAAAATAAATAGTTTGTGGAATTTTAAAAAAAAAAATAGTTTTTGAAATTTGAAGGTATATTAAAAACAATTAAACTTCGAAATTACGAGTTTAGAGTATAGTGGGATTACATTACTATAAGTAAGGACGTTTCTTGTGTGGTCTCACCACCATACAATAGTGTACATCACACACACGCCGACCTAATGGATAAATAAATACTATTTAATACTATTGCTGGCACTTGTATTATCTCCTCCCTCTCATCTGGTTCTTTTCACATAGGTGTTAAATATTACTTCACTCAGACGTTGCAATTATTTTTCATGTTGAGAAAAAAAAAAAAAGAAAATAACGTTATTTTTTTAGATGTATTACAAGCACGTAAACGTGATTTTGTACTCTACAAACCACAGATTAAAGATTAGAGCGATTTTGTCCGAGACTCCCGCCCCTTCGATCACGAACAGATAAAGTGTGTCTGTAGTAAAGTGCTAATTACATGTCACTCTTCTTGTGTGTCTCTGTTATTATATACTCTCAGTATCATAATAATATACACCAACAAAGATAGAAAAATTGACACTTATACATACCTCAGATTATTCAATTTTATCCACTGTACAGAAAAACCACGTATCGCGGCCTCATAGCATACAATTACATAAGGACAAAACAAAACACTCACTCAATATTACAACATAACGTTATGCTGCGCTTATGTGTTTGTGAATAAGAAGGAATAGATGATTTGCGGCGAGTTTTGAAATTTATAAAAAAAATAACAGTTTAATTATTACACGTAAGATGTGATGTTGTTGTCAAACCCACAACAAAACACGACCGCCTACCAATCCCCTTATCTAAAATTTTAATTATATACGCATTCTAGTATACACTTATTTTTCTTCTACTTGATATTTATAAATGATGGCCAACAAACTCATGTTGTGAAATGTGATATAGTATAATGTAATAGAAAAAGGAGTACGTGCGAAAATTTGCAGATTCTCCAGTGTAAGTGATATATACTCTATGCTGGGTATCTCAGCAAGATAAGACGATATTATGTCAAGCACCGGCACCGCCTAAGGTCAACAATAAGAGATATGCTGGATATTAATACCAGTCTTGCCTTTTTTTTATTCCGCGTTTATTTTTATTATAAACAGCTAATAAATACCAAGTGTTTTAGGGTATAAAGGTATTCCTCTCAAATTCTATACACCAGTAGTGAGTATATTAAAAAAAAACTAGCAGTTTAATTATTACAAGTGTAAAGAGATGGTGCTGTCTGTTCTATAGACCCACATATCGCATAAAAGGATACATCCACCGACCGCGCTACGCCTTTGAGGCCTAGGAGATAGGGAACCTCTATAGTTTCGACTCCTCTAAACCTATGAGAAAAAGAAACTTAGTACAAGTCTTGAAAATTTGATAGAATGAGAGAAAAAAGAAAAAGAGTACATTTCACAAAAAGAATATATTATCAAAAGCAAAGTGAAGTTAGTTAATATATTACCAGATGCAAAGTACTGAGCACACTCGAAGGCGCGCGACTGGCCTAGACTCAAGAAGTGATAAGTGAAGATATATCTTCGAAGTAGGCCGTGGCTAGACTGTTTATTTGTATAAACTGAGAACTAACCAAAAATCTACGCAGATATTATAAAGTGTTAATGGAAGATTACTATTTTATATAGTGATTATGGTTAATATGTTATAGCTTATTAATTTATCCTCTATGAGAGAAATAATCCATAAGCCGATAAATTAAGCCTTACCTAGACGGGGTGCACCCTCCTGGTATTGAGTGTGTGCCACTAATGTGTAAATATAAAAAAGAATACAGGCAAACAGAGAGCAAAGAACAAACCACGTACCGACCATGTTTATGAATAGATGATGGAATATGATTAAGTATAAAGTTAGTAGTCTTCATTAAACGGAGGGTATAATATGGTGCGTAGTGGGTTTTAAAAAAGACTATTCGCCGGTAGTCTCGTGACCGCCACGTGTCTGAGAGCTGGAATGTTAGTTAAGTGAAAAAGCACTCCCTCCACTAATAAGAACGATTCAATTTTGACTATGTCTATAGCAAAATTATCGAAAGCTCATTATAAGGTATAAATAGGAGTTGTAGAGATTAAGAGCAACTCATAACTGTTGTAATGGCATAGTCGTGCTCTCTTTCTTTCCTCTGTTTATTATACATACTCTCTCTATACAGAATTATATTTCAGTTTTCGCATTAATATTAAGATTAATCTCCATTAAAATTAAAAATCGATGACCATAAGAAATTTTAAATTATTTGATACATGGTTTTACTCCGCCAAGCTCACAATAACTGAGCTCGTACCCACCATGTGTTTATCTTTATCCACATATGTTTATAATTGTTTGATATATGAACCTATCTTATAATGTGTAGGAAAAATAAGTTTTACCAGTTTGAGAAATTGTAATTATATATTCTTAAAAAATAAATACTCGAGAGAATTTAAGGAATACTCCTCCATAAGAAGTTATTAATATTAAAATATAACATAAATAAGATAGCTGTCTCATCAAAGTTAGACCAAATACTTACATTGATCCTGGTTTCTTATTTCTTTTATTAATAATAAATTCAGTAAGTGCAATAGTATATATAAAATAAAATAAAATATATATATATATAGTATTATTTTGTTTAATTTTGAAAATGGAACAAATATTTAACAAGCCATTTTTTATTTTGATCTTAAATGAGTTTAATAAATTGTATTTTTTTAATAAAAAGTCACAGTTTAGTTCTAGTTTGAATAAAATTTATGTTATATAAGTCCTTTATAACATGATTAACCGAATTATAAAAGAGTTACAAGTATAAGGATTGTTTTATACCTAGAAATAAAACATCACTACTCACGCTTACTTTATTTATTTATATTTATAAAAATTATATACAGATTTTATGAAATTTATATATGTTATCTTGTAAGATCATTTTCTATACAATGAATCTGAATTTTAAACAACGACACCTTGACAGTAATAGTTAATATCTCTAAAAATATTTTATAAATTTTATATATTTGTGAAATAATGATTTTTTTAAATTTTATGTAAGTTTTTTTATTTTTTTTAAATAAAATTTAATTAATCATATTTAATTCTCATTATGAATTTTTTGTTATTATAGATTATGACCAGTTAAAAAAGAGTCGAGACCTCTACCTCGAAGGATAAAAAATTCTTTATAATTGTTTTTTGTTAAGTTAAAATCCAGTATAATTAATATTTGTTTAAATAATTAAATAAAATAAATACAGTGTAAAAATAAATTTGTGTATATATATTATTATATATTACCAAAGAAAAGAAAAGCTCACATGTTATTGTTATTAATGTTAATATTACAATAAATTTAATTGCACTGTATACCGCACACTAAAGATAATATATTATAAATAATAAAATATATACATAAATATGAAATGTGCAAATCAAATTTTCCCATTTTTATTAATTCTTATATTAAAAAAAAAAATATACAGGTGTATGAATATATTGATTTGTTTTAAAGCAACAGATCACTCTCATCTTCCATACAGGGTTTATATATGATAAACAACAATATATCAAGTAGGGCAAAGATGTTGGAATTACACCCATTTATCACTCCTTGAGGAAAAGAGCATTAAGACAGTCTTACGACGGTACAACCCGTTCTCTCTTCTTATTATGGGTGGTATCTTATTTTATAAAATCATAACAAGAGTTGAAGTAGAGAATTAAGATCCATGATATAATATAAAAAAATAATACAGTATTTAAATGACTGTGATTAGCACGTAGAAGGTGAAGTTTTATCTCTTTTGACCAAGTGATTAATCACTTCAAAGTTCTCTTATTTTAAGAGGTACCAAAATAAAAAGTATGTTTATAAGGTAAACAATTTTACCACTTATTTTTATTTGTTTAATTTAAAATTTACAAGTTTTAAATAAAAATGATAAATATTATAATACTATTATAATATTATTACTTATAAGTTAATAAGGTAGATTTGGTTTTTATACCAGAAAATTAAATACATACCTTAGTAACCAGCCTTTTTTTATTTATTTTTTATAAAAATAAAATATGAATTATTTTGTTTTTAAAATAAAATTTGCATTATTTATTAAAATATTTATATATTATTATATGAAACTTAATCAACAAATTATCTTAAAGTACGACACCTCTGGATTTCACATTTACCAAACATTTCTAACAATTATTTGACTGCTCACCAAAAATTAATGAATAACTCGTTGCCCTAATTATAAGACCCATTAATGAAACTTATATTGAAAAGATTCAGGAAAACCCCCTTTTTTCCTTTATCCCTCCCGTTTTATCCATCTCATCTCGTTCTACTTACTCTCTCTATCTATCTCTATCTATACTTACTCTCTCTCTCTATCTCTCTCCTCTACTCTCTCTCTCTCTCTCTCTCTCTCTTCTCTATCTCTTCTCTCTCTCTCTCTTCTTACTCTTCTCTCTCATCTTCTCTCTTCTATAATTAGTCATCATAACACTTAATACGTAAACTAATGATAAAAAGACTAATTCATTATTACTTATATATCAGTACTATAATATTATCATCTAATACACATAAAACACAGTAATTAATTATATAATTAACCCACCACTTTACTTTATAAGTTTTATTTCTTGGAAATCATTATTTAAAAGGGGGAGGATCAAAATTGATGAAAAAATTTATTTGTTTTTTAATATTTTTTAAAAGCTTTTCTATTAATAAAAATTTTCATTTATAATGACTTTGTGCAAGAAAATTTTAAAATCTTATTTTATATTTATAAAAATTTTATTGGTAATAAAAAAATGAAATAGAATTACGTTTTACCTTTTAAAAAATTATTATTTATGCCAAAAATACAATTTATTTTTCAAAGTTTTTGATTTAGTTTTTTTTATTTATTGTTGGAAAATAATATATATATTAACCAATAATTATACTTTTTTTTAAGTAATTCTTTTTTATATAATTTTTTAATAATACATTAGTAATATGTTGATGGTGAATAATATGAGTTAATTTGTTTTTTATCCACTGAAAAAAAACTATTTAACGGCGACCGCATACAATATTAGAAATTTTAAAATAAAGGTTAGAAGTGAGTATTAATGACCTTAAAGCTCAGAATATATACAAAGCTATATATTTGCGAGCCACTTTACTTTTTTTATAGTTATTCAATCCTTTAAATTCCAAAAAACATTCTAAAGAAATTGTGGTGATCAATGTGTTTTGATAAGAGGCCTTTTACATGCTTGATTACCGTGTTTCTCTTATATTTAAAGCTTATAGTAATTATACAGATACACACTTGTAGAAAACAGTAAAGTAGTTGATTATTTAAAAATAAAAAAACACAAGAGTTAAATAGACCACGATTGAGTTAGTAACATTTGAAATACAAGTTAAAAAAAGACAGTGTATCAAGTCTATTAATAGGCCACCTGCCACTCTACTTCCTTACAATAGCTCCGATAGGAGTGTTAGGTATTTATATACACTCCGAAAATAATAACATATGAAGGTATGGTAATTTAAGTATTAAACAATAACCGAACCTAATAATTAAAATTAATAGGAGTTACTAAATAAATAATACAAGAATCTGCTCTGTTTATTTTTTTAATCAAAATAAAAATTTTACATGTGATTTTTGAGTTTAATTAAAATATTATAAAATACAAATTATAAAATTTTAAAATATATTTTTAATTTATATATTATTATTACATTTGAAGATAATAAGATAATAGATTTATCTCTATAAGGTGTTTTTTTTTAAATTTTTCTATTTAATAAATTTTAATACCATAAAAACCAAAGACCATTAGGCAAACAAGGAATATTATATCTTATTACGTTGACTCGATTTCATTATATAAATGTTATCTGCCTATTATATTTTTATCTTTTTTAAATAATTATATATAATATATAAATACTCACAGTGTATTGGTAATTTAAATTTGTATAATAATATAATAAATATATAATATTATAAATATTAAGATAATAATATTACAAGCATCCTTTGACAAGCAAATCTAAACTATTTTAAAATTTCTCATATAAGGTTTTAAATGGACGGAATTTTGTATACTTTTAGGCCAAGCATTTTTTATACACAGGAATAAATTACAAAAGAACACATTACCCCGAATGGTAATTTGCTTAGCACTTTTAGGTAATCTTTATTTTTTAAGCTTCCACACCTCGCTCTCAGAAAATAATACAAAGTAGAAACAATACCATAAAATGTAGACAATTTATACTCTCTGTATTTAAACACATGTTTTCCTCTTATACATGATGCTCAATAAGAATTACAATACAATATTATCCTAGTTTTGAATAAATTATTATAATAAAATAATAAATTATATACAGTATTATTATATATCAATAATTTACTATTATTTTTTTTTATGCCAAATAAATTTCAAAGAATACCGCTCACTAAGTCTGCCTTTATATTTCTATTTTTTAAAAAATGATTATAAATTTGTATAATTATTGATAAATTTAAAAAATAAAAAGATAAATAAAATAAAAATACAAGGATTTGAGTTTTTACACCAACGAAGTAAAGTATAAGTGATGTTTTTAGTAGCAATCGTTCGAGAAAAAAACATATCACGGTCTTCACTAAATAATATAAATAAATTAATATTATTTAATAGATAACTTGATTCTGCCTTTGTAATTATATTTTATATAAAATAAATATATTAACATCGAAATTTGAAATTATAAAATAAAAAAAATACAGTGTTTATTAATTATGACGATTAATAAGGACCTTTATTGGTTTATGTACTCTACATAAAAAGTCTGGAAAACTATTTCCGATACCGTGCTCTATAATAAAGTCTGCTCTCACTTTTATATTTTTATGCTATTTTATTTTAAAAAATAAATTAATCAGTGTTGAATTTCATAAAGAAAGACTAAAATGTGAAACCACAGGTATCTCATAAAGATATAAAAGACATAGAGACAACTAACATGTAGAGTTTACGATAAGGTAATATGGATCATAGGAAGTAAGAAGGATTTTGTATTTCGTTACAGAAAAAACAACCGAACCACGGCAGCCTAATAAATTAAATATATTTAAATAAAACAGTCTGCCTTTTTATTTTTTTGAATAAAAAAGGCTGCTCAATATTGAAATTATATTAAAATAAACACCTACATGGAAAGAGGCAATCAAAAGAGATTAGGTATGTGATCTCAATATTAACAGGCAGTGAAGAGGATTTTTGTCTATCTTTGAAAAGTATTATATTCTATACCTTTTCGAGCGCGCAGAAAAATTATAACAGCAACCTCTAATCACGCTCTGGGTATCAGTGGTAAAGAGATACATTTATCTAGGTAATTAATAAAAACATATTCTCATTTAGTAGTATGTTTGTAACACATCAGGGAGTAGTAATTAATTATTATAAAGTTATAAACAAATTTATTAAAAAGTAATGGAGTGGAACTAATTAATTAGATCCTATTGCCTATAGTTATAAATAGGCAGAAGTTACAAACATCTTCACCAGTCTATACAATACATGTGACATTTCTTTCAAAAATATAATACAGTTATCCAAATTCTTTTTAAAAAATAATAAAATATTAATTCGTACCAAAGTAACAAATTTTATTTTACTGACAGAAAAAAAAACACCGACCGTATTACCTTTCTCTCGAAAAGTAAAAAAAAAGTGTTTATATAAAATAAAAAAAATACCCTGTTTTTTTTCATTTTTTAAATAACTACTATCTTTCAAAGCAACAATAATACTAAGATAAATATATCTAAATGATTCAATTTTCATTACATAAATAGTGATTTTCTACGTTACATTAAACTATTTAATATAATATTAATATATATTATATATATATATATATATTTAATATATATATGTTAATATATATAATATATATATATTATAATATTATTATTATAATTAGTATATATATTATATATTAATTATATATTATATATTTTAAATATATGATATATATATATTATATATATATATATAATTATATATTAGTATATATTTTGCAACAAATCATTATATTAAAAAACTATCAAAAGAGCGAACATTTATTTTTCTTAAAAAAATAATTTTTTAGTAATCGAAAGTTAACAAAAAATATAGCTTTCTTAGTTATTAAAATGAATACTATATAATTTAGCACATAATTAATTAAAATAACTTTATTATTTCAACAAGCCAATTCATAATATAGATGCTAAAGAATTTTCATTTCATAAGGGAAGAGCAACTGCTTAATGCATTTCCTGCCATGTCCTGTTCAATATTAAATAAGTTTAGATAAGTAATAGTAAAGTAATTTTCTTTGATAATCAACTTATTAAAAGTTCAAATGGATCGAGCTACATACTTATGATAAGTAAAGTTATTGAGGATAATCTTCTTATCCAGAGGACAAGAATTTTTGAACCTAATCTGTCTCGAAAATATGGTGGTTATAATTGAAGCTTAAGTTGATTCTTTTATTTTAATTTTCTAAAACTTAGAATATATATGATACAAGTATGAGGTAATAGGCATCAATTTTCATCAGTTCGGTGTGATAGATAAAAGACACTTATATACTTGATCGTGGAAAATTATTTAATTGTGAAACTAATTCAGCTTTAATGGAAACATTATACGACAAATTATTGCTTGTGAATAGATAAGATATGTAGATAAGAAAGTGGTACTTGAAAAGGTTTCCTTTCTAAATCGGTATATATATATATATGAAGTAAAGCTACTTTCACCCAAATATCAAAGTATATATGTAGCCCATTTAGTGTTCATTGATTAGCTAAAGGAAAGGTTGATTTTGAAAACGCTATAAAGGTGTTATTATTTGAAACTGCAAAATGTCCAGTTTTTCATAACATTCTCTTTAATAATTATGTAAAGTTATTATTCTCGAGAACGTGAGGGCTTGTTTGGTTATATGTATTTTCTCAAATTTAGTTAGTGCTGTAGGAAAATATAGCACGTGAGTGTGTGTTAAGTTTAGAAGCAAAGATAGTGTGGGAATATATAACAATTTTAAGAAAGCTGTATATACTAACAAGCTAATCGTGTGATATTATTGCGGGGATTTTAACACATTGGCACAGGTATTAGGACCAAGTATACAATTTCTTTTCATCCCTGCTTGGATAAAAACGGCAACATATTTTTCTAGTATTTATAATTATAACAGAGATACATGATATTTTCTAATAAGCGCATTTATTATATATATATATATTAGCACTCTCACATATTATTTCTTTTAGGTGAAACGGAAATACTCAAAGTTGAAAAATACTTTATAATCATTCAAACTATGAAGAACAGAGACGATCCATGTTAATTATAATTTATTAGTGTTCATTGTTTTAAAATAACCTCAACTACTTATCCGCTCCAGTTCTAAGATGAAGAAATAATATATGTAGTTTAAAGTTGTGGTTTAGAAACACCATAAGAAAAATAAGGATACGCATATAGAAATGGGATCTTTGTGCTTATTGTTTATCATGTTAGGGAATTAAACTCATATATAAATTAAAGTATTGCACATTAAATTAGATTTATGGAACATAACTAGTTGAGTTAGGCAGGTAGTATTCATAGATTTGTATAAATGTCTCAAGAGTTCATTCAGAACACATAAGTATTATTACCTATGAATGTTGTTAAGGAGTATTGAGATGTTCATATATTTAATGATATGTCATGCAAACCACCACAATAATAATATGAAAAATTCATAAAGAATAAATCAAAATTTGGTAAACTGTTCGTATACCACAGATAAAGATGGACTTTAGTAACAGTAAGTTCAGCATGCATACTGCACAAAAGCTATATTTGCAGGACTGGCATTGCCCACTCAACCGATATATACAACAAATCATTGGAAAACAACGTTATTCCAGCAACATGGGAAAAGGCAGAAATAAATTAAAACGAAGTAAGCCATCATCATTATACCTTTTAATTTCCCTTTTTTCAAAAATCTATAAACTTCTAGAAAAACTCACATAGACGTTCAACCACACATTATAAATAAAAAAAACTCGACCATTTCTCAAAACATTATAAATGACCTCAACAGATTATTTTCTCACAGAAACATTCACATCCATCGATTTAAGCAAAGCTTTTGAAACCTTCAACAATCACAGCGCCATGCAAAATATCCTTAGCTCATCCATATTCAATAACTACCAAAAAAAACATGGTTTTCGAAATTCTTGTATGGTCACACAACACAAATATTTAACAAAAAATCACTTGCCTAGAACAATAAAAAAAAATGAGAAATGTGGTTCTTCAAGAAGTCATTTTATCCCATGTACTCAACAATCTATTTACTGCCGATCTATCCCAGACCCAAAAAAATAATGATGACATGTCCAGCACATTAATGTTATTATCATGCAAAATTATCATCGCAACCGCCAAGTAAGCAATCTTATCAACACGTCACCACCAGATATATCCAACATCCAAAGCAATCTGACACTCATAACTCAAATCATTATTGTCAGATTGAGTAATGGACACCACTAAAACTTACAGTCATACAATATTAATTAAACCACATCTCCTATGTGCTTGAAATGCTCTCTCGAACCTAATACAACAGAACACTTTCTTTAATACCCCGCTCTTACGCACCCCCACACACACACCGTACACATTTCTGCATCACCTTTCTGAGAGACTTCTGTTTCCGATGACTCCAACTAACGGATGTGACAAGCTTCCTGGACGCAGCGAGGCACGACTGTATATATATATATATATATTATATATATATATATATATATATATATATATATATATATATATATATAATATATATATATATATATATATATATATATATATTATATATATAGTATATATATATATATATATTATATATGTATATGTATATATATATATATATATATATATATATATATATATATATATAATATATATATATATATATGATATATATATATATAAATTATATATAATTATATATATATAATATATATACTATATATAAAATGTATATATGTATAATATATATATACTATATATATATATAATATATATATATAAATATATATATATATATATATATATATAATATATATAATATATATTATATATATATATTAATTCACTAGTATATATAGTATAGTATATATAATTATATATATATATATATATTATAATATATATATATATATAATAAATATATATATATATATATATATATATATATATATATATATATTATATATATAATCATATATATATATATATATATATATAAATTAATATAGATACTATGATATATATATATAATAATATATATATATAGTATATATATATATATTAATATATATATTATATATATATATATATATATATATATATATATATATATATACTATTATATATATATAATATTATAATATAATTTCAGAACACTATTATTTATGCAAATAATATATTTAAAATTTTTAATATTAATAATGTGTGCTAATAGTAAAACATACAATCAATATTTGGACATCCAAGTGAATTTCCGTCTTTGATGATTTCTTCAGAAGCAGATATTGTTAGGAATTATCTATTTGTTATGAATAGAGAGCAAGTAACTTCGAAAGGTTTGGTAACCGCTAAAGATGGTTATAGAATTATTTCAAGGGACGTGGAATTCATTTAGAGAAAGTTTTACTTTCCAAACATAACACTTGATGGAATATATTTAAGAGTTCAAAGACTTATAGAATCAGCTTCAAGACTAAATAAGATCCCCAAAAACCGACGACAAGATTAGTCTGAAAGTGAAGTAAAATCATTTAAGATGTTTGACATTTGCACATTCAACTGTTATGATAAAAAAATGAAAGAATTAATTGTAGATACAAAATTAGAATACTTATTATTGAATGGGGAATACTTTGTACGTCAAAAACGAAGGAAAAATCAACTTGGGACAGTTGATAAAGGAGTAACAGTTGCGAGAAGAAGAACACAAAAAAAATTGGAAGGGTTAAATGTTGAATCTTTTGTAAGTCCAGGCAGGTGTAGGGGTTGTAGTAGCAGCAGTACCCGAGCTGCTGAATTTGTGGCCCTTTAATCAACACAGGATTAAACTTTGATGTTATGGAGGAAGAGACATTGGAAATAGAGGAAAGCGGAAATAATGAAGAATTTCTTCCAGAATTTGAACTTTGGAAAATTCTCAGAATAGATTTGTGCATAAACATTTAGCGATAACAGGTTTCGTTCAAGCTATAGGGCCATTGTTGCTATTGCCAATGCAGCATTAAAGGATATGGTGAGATTGAATGAAAGTAATATGTTGGATATAAAAAAAAAGTTAAAAGAGAGGGGAAACGTGTTGACCAAAAAAATGTTATCAGAATGAAATTAGAAAACGCACAAATTGAATGCATTGGATTTGACGATCAAACTAGAAGAAAAAGATGGAACTGAATTGGAAGAACAATATGTTATTGAAAAATAACCAGATGATACTTACATGACTCATGCTACACCAGTTTCTGGCAAGGTCCGATATATTACTGATGAAATAATAACTTTCTTAATTGATTTTAATAGCGATATTTCCTTAAAGCTATTCTTTGAGATGGTACTCCAGTTAACACTAGAAGAGATGGTGGAATTTTGGGAATGATTGAAATATATATATGAAAAGACCGATACAGTGGTTAATTTCTCTCTTACATGCACATGAACTTCCATTCAGACACATATTCGAGGTAAGCATCAGGACCAAAAACTTTTAAGGGTACCATTAGAGATAAAAGTGAAAATGAAAATAAGCTGGAGATGTTTGATTTTGAACTTCTAAACAGCAACCTTGAAAAGACCCCGAAGATATAGTTAAGCAAATTAGCACTGACCAAAAATATTTTTATGAAATGTGTATTAATAGAAAATCAGAGAATTTATCGCCATCATTAACCAAGAAATCTCCAGGCACCCTTCATCATATCAGATAGCTAACAAAAGAAAACAGGATCTTACGGCTATACGTTTCCACAAAACTTTCTAGCAAAGCTCTTCAAGATCTAGTAAATATACTAATGAAAGTTTCAGCAATAGGATATTTTTGAATAAAGTTACATCAAAGAGCAACTGATGGTGCACTTAATTTTTGATACCTGATGTGCCTACTTAAAGACGTGGACAAAAAACATGCTATGATTATAAAGCGTGTACTAAGAAACAACTCGTTCTTTGCTCATCCTGAGAATGTATTACTTGCAATGTTAGCGAACACAAGAAAAGAGATAAGAAATTTTATTTATTTAACGAATTATTCAAGCAACAGCAATGAATTCCAATGCAAGAGTTTTTGAACTGCCTAAACCACTAGACTTTAATGCAGATGATTATTCAAACATGATTGATTGGGAAAAGTAAACAGTCACCCAGTCAACCATTTTAAAGGATTTAACAATTGACGAAATGAGACAATTTGTAAACAATAAACACAAGGATGAGGGGGTAGTGTCATGCTCAAGCCAGGGTTTTTGACTGAAGAAAATATGGTTGCACAAGCGTCACAAGTAAAATTTAGATATGAAAGCAAAAATGAGCATATAATGAATGTAATACAGTCCAGAAAAGAACTTAAGAAATTTCACAGCAAAAAACACTGGTCCCAATAACTATTTAGATTTATTAAAACAAAGGTAAATGTTGAGAAGCTCGTTCCTTTTTTCACTATTTTTTGGTAAATCTTGCAAATTAATAATTTTTTTTTATATTTTATTCATAATTAAAAATTATTTATATATTATTATATAATATATATATATTATATATATAATACTATATATAATAATAAATATATATATATATATATATATATAATAATATATATTATATATATATTATATAATATAATGTAATATATATATAATAATTATATATATATATATATATATATTAATATAATATATATCATATATATCATATATATAATATATAATATATATATATATTATATATATAATATATATATATATATATATATTATAATATATAGCAATATATATATATAATATATATATATATATTTATATATATAATAATATATATTATTTAATATATATATATATTATATACTATATATATATATTATAATATTTATATATATTATATATATATATATATAATTATAATATTATATATTATATATATATATATATATTCTATAATAAAATATATATATATATTATTTATATTATCATTATTTATATATAATAATATAATATATAATATTAATATATATATATATATATATATATAATATATAATATATATATATATTATAAATATTAATATATATATATATCTAATCTAAACAAAAGGGATGAATTTATAGTTATTGTCCGATTTCTTTTTCATTTTGCTTTAAATCTGAGGGTGATAGAGGTTTGTGAACAGGTTTTATTTGTGTGTTTTGGTCTCTGATGTGAGCGTAGTCCTATGTCTTTATACTTTTTATCATCTCTGGAGCTATGTAAATAGAAAAGCGACAGTGTTAGTTATTTTCTATTTTTCAGGGGGTTTGCGATGTTCTGCGAGGGTAGGGCGTTCGCACAACTTTTAAAATTTTGCACACAGGACAGACCTTGATATGTACGCCAGTGGCAAACCGTAGTTTTCAGATTTTCGGAAAAAATATTATATATTATAATATAATATATATAATACTATATAAGATATTATATATATTATATATATATATATATATAATATTATTTATATAATATATAATATATATATATTAATATATACTGACCTATCCTCTTGCTTGGCCTCCGTCTGCTCGGACTTTAAATGAAGTAACACCTCCTCCTGTGATTAGGGCTCTGCCCGTGAGTGACGGTGTTATCTCTATTTAATATATTATAGTATATCATTATATATAATATAATATATATTATATTAATATATATATATATATAAAATATATATATAATATATATATATATATATATATAATTCTTTGTCTAGATTCCTAACCAAAGCCGTTCTTCATGAACGACGGAGAAAGTTATCAAAAAATATTCCACAAGTAAGAAGTCTGCAAGCTTTTGAAGAAGAAACTTCTTCAAATAACTCCCCTACCAATGAATCGCCTTTACAAGGTTCCCATAAAAGAAAAGTTGGGAAAAAACAATCTCTACCTTTACAATGTCTTCCTTCGGATTATATTGAACTTCAAAAGCTAAAACGAACAATTCCTCTTGAATCTCTTGAGCAATCTGATAATGATGGAAATGAATCACCTCAGCCTATAAGTAGGCAAAGGTTTTTCAGGTGATTCTTATTAGTACTTCCCCATTAGTTTTAGTAAAGATATATAATGCATAACATTAAACTCTATTTAGAAACGATAAACCATTTGAATTCATTAAATATTAATTTATAGTTTGTTCCCAATTAAAATTGATTTAATTAATTTCAAGCAAACATTAATTATAAGCTCAGGTTTATTGTGCAAACCTTGAAGTGCTAAGTTGGGCTGTAACATCTCTTACCGTTCTTGAAGCAATTGTCCAGATATTTATCTTGCAATTTTAATTGAAACAGAAAACATGGTTGTTCTTAATAACTCAAAAATCTATTTTTTTTATCTACATACTAAACAAAAACTTCCGAACTACCTACTATAATATTTTCTTCGAAAACACCATACAAACTTTTCTCTGTCCTCAATATATTATAAGTTCTCTTTTCTTGTGGTTTTCTTAGGATCACCTTTGGTTCTCTCACTAAAGAAGCTTTTAAAAATTTAGACATTTTGAAACGTTTTCAGAACTTCTTCAAGCCTCTTCAGCTACTTGTTCTGCGGAGGTACCCTATACACCCTACATTACATGGAGCATGCCTCAAATACCTGGGGTAGTCCCACTCACTCAGTTGTTCTCGAAAAGCTGAACAATTGAACTTCTAATGTCATCAGTTCTACCACGCTTGATGATTCTCTACAGCCTCTCTCTAGCCTCCGACTGCTTCTTCTTCCTTTTTTTTTATTTTGATGTTGCTACATACAGCCCTTCTTAACGCTGTGGTCATCGCATAACTCCTTCTCTGAGGAAACTTTTGTGATTGATCTTTCCTCACGCTTCTTCAAGTCTTCAAATGAAGCTGACTTAAGGTTAACAGCTATTTCTCTTCTTCACCTATCACTAGTAAAGTCTGATATATTCCACCCTCTTCTATTTTGAATAATTTATTTCTTTGTTAGAGACCGTTTGTGGTATATTATAATATTTTTCATATCCTAATAAATAAGTGTTTGTTCTGTCTTTTAACAGTATGACTGGTCAACGTCCACAGTTTAGAAAAGGCGAAAATTTCGAAAATCATAGGAGGATAGCCAGTCTTACGCAATCTGCTCGTGTAGCTCACATAGATGAGATAAGAAGAAGAAGAAAAACAAATTTAGTTAATCAAGAAAATCAACAAAAACTTTATCCTCCGGAACTCAGTCCATCGTTATCTCTGAAAAAGAAGAAAAAGAAGAATAAAATAGGTTCAGAAGCAAATGATCAGCCTGAAGTTCATCATCTTGCAGGGTAATTAAAAATATATATTTTTTTAAAATGCATTATTATTATTATTATTATTATTATTATTATTATTATTATTATTATTATTATATTATATTATTATTATATTATTATATGATTATATATAGATTATTATTATTATTATTATTATTATTATTATTATTATTATTATTATTATTATTATTATTATTATTATTATTATTATTATTATTATTATTATTATTATTATTATTATTATATATTATATATATATATAATATATATATATATATAATATATAATATATATAATCATATATAATATAATA
Source organism: Trachelipus rathkii (assembly GCA_015478945.1). Taxonomy (NCBI): domain Eukaryota; kingdom Metazoa; phylum Arthropoda; class Malacostraca; order Isopoda; family Trachelipodidae; genus Trachelipus; species Trachelipus rathkii. Next base: position 23,852 of record JABUQX010006617.1, on the reverse strand, counting down.
TATATATATTATATATATATATATATTATCACCTTCCTCCTATCCCCAGGCTGGGGTGCCTTGCGTAGCATACACCGGAACAGAAGAGTAGTAGAAGATCATGAGGCAAGTCGAAAAAAAAGCCTCCATTTACCGTTCCTTTTTTAACCCCAATTGAAAACTTGTAGTAGTCAGAAAAATTCATCCTAGAGGTTTCACTAGAGGGCGACGAACTCTCACTGTGGTATCTCTTCAATGTGGTGTTCATCCCCGGGCAAAGTCCACAACCATACCCTTTCACAAAACCCCGGCATTCACTCCTGTTAAGCACCTTTCTTCTCGCCTCTGTGAAACTCCCATTCCTCTCCTTCAGCCATTCCTTTACTGACTCAATCCACTTTTTCTTCGGTCTCCAGCCGGTCGATTAGCATCACACTCACCTCACCACTATACACCTGCTCAATCAACCGACTATCATCCATTCTTTCCATATGACCAAACTATCTCAATGTGCTTTCGTTTATTCTCTAATTTACGCTTTTCTTCACAACATAAAACTCCCTAATGTGTTTATTCCTCATTTTATCAATTCTTCTCACACCTAACACTCCCCTAAGATAGTTTATCTGAACACTTTGTACTATAGATCTATACCTCTTATTCCAGACTATATTTTCACTACTGTATATTAACACATATAACAACATACCCTCATGCAAAACCCTAGCGTACTCAATTGAGACTTAGTCCCTTCACATTCACCAAGGATTTAATTGCTCCAGCCACCTTCGTACCGTTCATAACTTTCCTACTATATTCAGCGTCATTCATTCCCTTTTCATCCAGCATGTGTCCTAAATATTTAAATTGAGATACTTGTTCCAGTTGCTCTCCATCTAACATGACTTCACACCGTGGACCCTCCTTACTCACTACCATAACCTTACTCTTATCTGCATATAATTTCCAACCCCTTTCCTTTTACACACCTTGCCAAGATTTACCACACAATATCGAATCATCTGCATACAATAAACAGTGCACGCTCCACTCTCTTCCATTCTCCATCATTCAACCACCTTTCCCTGCTACCCCACCTCTAGTTCTTTCATAACCACATCCATATGCAAATTAAATAACCAAGGAGACAGAACACATCCCTGTCTGACTCCACTATTAAAATTAATCCAATCACTTTCAACTCCATTTATTCTTACAAGCGCTTCACTATCGTCGTACATACTTCTGATTCCATTCAAAAGTCTACCACTATCACCCAATATCACTAACACCTCCCACAGAGCTTTCCTATTAATCCTGTCATACATCCTGTCATGTCCATAAAACGTCAATACAATTTATTCATCTTCTCT
>JABUQX010006617.1:0-5000 GCA_015478945.1 Trachelipus rathkii | reverse complement strand
ATTTTTTGAGTTTTACATATACCATAAAGTAAAAAAAATAAGAGGGTATATTATTATATATAAACTCTATCTGAAAAGGTTATACTTTATTATTTTACCAAAAAAAACGCATAAAGAAAAGTTTATTCAAATTAACCTATAATGATATACAAATAAATTCTTATTATCTTTATATTTAAATACTAAAAATATATATATATATATATATATATATATATATATATATATATATATATATATATATATATAAGAAATATATATATATATATATATATATATATATATATATATATATATATATATATATATATATATATATATATATAGAGAGAGAGTATAGGAGAGAGAGAGAGAGAGAGAGAGAGAGAGGAGAGAGAGAGAGAGAGATTCATCATTAAAAGTCGAAACTGAAATTATCATTAAGAATTTTATACAAAAAAACTACTTCCCTGCTTTAGCTGTTCCCAACCTTATTTCTAATGTTGCTGTGCACAAGTCCAAAAGTTGAAAATACCCTTTCAACATTAGCAGTTGATGAAGTTGCTGACAATATGCTTATTATTTTATATATGACCTTCTCATCTAATTTTTCTTTGAGAGATCTATACCAAGATGAAGGAGTTACTGCTGACAACAGAGACTCATCAGATAGGTAACTTTTATGAAATAGAGGAGAATTTGCTCTTTAATTTTATTCATAAATTGGTGCTATGCAATTATGCCAATAAGTGAGCTTTTGTTACTGCCTGATGATACCTCCTTTTACTTTTGCTAAATCTTTGTCTGTTGAGTGGTGGATTAAGCTGTTCTAGCTCCATATTCATATTTTTTCCAAACATAAACATTATCACTTAGTTTACAGTCATTGCCCTCTAGCTTGGTTGATGCTGTACACTCCACAAATGAGTTTTATTATAAATAATCTTTTGAAATGGGCATCGATGGGTCGAAAATGAAAATCCCGCGAGTTCAAACAGTAATCATATTAAACATGTTAAATTTACAAATATATATATACAGAAAGAAGAAGAGAGAAAGAAAGTATATATATATATATATATATATATATATATATATATATATATATATATATATATATATATTTATATATGTTATATATATATATATATATATATATATATAGCATTATATATATATATAGTATATATATATATATATAGCAGCATATATATATATATATATATATATATATAGTTATATATATATATATATATATATATATATATATATATATATATATATATATATATATATAATCATTCTCACAATAATATAAAATCAGCAGAAAATTTTTTATTGCCTTTCATTTACTCTTCGATTGAAAAATTGAGAAAACCATATCAACATGCTAAAGAAAACCATTAATAAATACAGTTTTTAAATATTTTATGCATGGTTTTTTATGGTTTAAACAATTGTTTTTTTATATGGTTTAAACCATGGTTTTGTGGTTTAAACCATCCCACCCTATATATATATATATATATATATATATATATATATATATATATATATATATATATATATATATATATATATATATATTATATATATATATATATATATATATATATAAATATATATATATATATATATATATATATAGAAGGAGTACAACTATATATATATATATATATATATATATATATATATATATATATATATATAATCAAACATATTAAGATCATATACTGATAAAAATGAGGAAAACATTTATGTTCCTAAATCATAAAAGAGAAGATCTAATGAAGGTACTACTATAAAGTACAAAGGTTAGAGTTATTTGGAATAGAGAGTGACTTTCTTATTGGACAAAGATGTGAAGGTGCAGCAGTAATGAAGGAATGCTTTAATGGTGTTCAGACTATGGTAATTGAAAAAACATTTTCGTCATAAAAACACAATCTGATGCCTCTTCTGAAGACGGCCATTATGAAGGTAGGGGACCAGGATAAATCATGGGCTCCACATATATGTTGCAACTCTTGTTCAGTTATACTACGAGAATGGCTGAAAAATAAAAAACGATGTATGGCTTTTGCTGTGCCTATGGTTTGGCGGGATCCTACAGACCATACAGATGACTGCTACTTCTGCTTCACTCCACATTTAAAGGCAGGATTGTCAAGGAAGAAAAGAGGAACAGTTGAATACTCAAATCTTCCATCTGCTATTCAACCTATTCCACATTCAGATAATCTACCAGTTCCTACTCCACCTCAACATTATGAGCTTGAAGTAGAAAATGAAGACAGTGTAGAAGAAGAGCCCAACAAGCCTTCCACATCCCATGACCCAGTTTTTGAGGTAAACGATGATGCACCGCATTGACTGAGCCAAGCGGAATTGAGTGATCTCATTCGAGAGCTTGAATTGTCAAAGGAGAAGGCAGAACTTCTGGGGCGAAGACTACATCAATGGAATCTTCTCCATCGTGATGTCAGGGTCTCACAGTAGAAAGAACGTCAGAGGGATCTGCTTCCCTTTTCTGAGAGGAAAAACAATCTGGTTGTTTGCTGCGACGTTAATGGCTTCATGAAATGTTTGAATTTGAACCATGATCCAACTGAATGGAGGCTATTCATAGACTCCTCTAAGCTTAGTTTGAAAGCTGTATTACTACACAACGGTAACTGTCTTGCTTCTCTCTATTCCTGTTGGTCATGCATTTCACACGAAGGAGAATTATGTAAACATGACAGCCCTCCTCGACTCAATCAAATATGGTGAACACTGGTGGAAAATCTGTGGCGATCTCAAAGTCATCTCTGTACTCTTAGGATTGCAACAGGGGTACACTGAGTATTGCTGCTTTTTATGTATGTGGGATAGGAAAGTACATTACATTCTAACAGACTGACCTGCAAGAAATCTTGACTCTAGAGAGTAAAATGTCGTTGCCGAGTCTCTCGTGGACCCAAAAGATGTTCTTCTTATACCCCTTCACATAAAGCTGGGTCTCTTGAAAAATTTTGTTAAAGGTATGATCCGTATGAACCAGGAAGGAGAGGCCTTTAAGTACTTACGAGACAAATTTCCTAGATTGAGTGATGAAAAGGTTAAGGAAGGTATTTTTGTTGGGCCACAAATTCGACAACTTGTAAAGGATCCTGCGTTTAACCGAGTTTTGGAAGGGAAAGAAAAGGAAGCTTGGGAAGCCTTAAAGGGAGTTATACATTGATTCTTATTCAACAAAAAAGATGATAACTACACTCAGTTTGTGACAGTACTTCTGGAAAAATACCATCAACTCGGATGCAACATGTCCCTTAAAATCCATTTTCTCCACTCCCACGTAGAATTTTTCCTTCCCTTGTTTGGCTGTCGTGATGAACACGGAGAAAGATTCCATCAGGATATTTCTGTAATGGAACAAAAATACCAGGGCTGTTGAAATGAATATATGCTTGCAGATTACTGTTGATCTGTGTGTAGGGATGCTCCGGAACTCACTTACAAGAGGCAAGCAAGAACCAAACGATCTCATGAAGCCACCACATAATACTCTTCACACCGAACCAACTACCAGGTATTCATCCATCAATTTAGAACTCCTAGAATGTAACTGTCATTAACAATACTTAAAATTCACTTTCAATGTTGTTGGCATATGTAATTAAAATGTATCGTTTTCTCTTAATCCTTTAAAATAACATTTCCACCTATTGTATATCACAGAAACTAGAGCTAATAAAGATTTTTCTTTGTCATATTCGTTTTTCTCACCTCAAAATTAGTAAGATTACACTAATGAAGTTAAGGAAACATTCCAAATTTTTTTTTGTTGCCCAGTGAATTATTGATACACTATTTTATATATACCACAATTTAATAAATTTCTTTTTTGGTAGTACTTTACTATATATTTTGCAAATATTAATTTTCATTCATTTATTTTTTATTTATATATAACTTTTATATAATTTTTTTAGTATTATTTATTTGTAATTTTGTTATATTGCTGATTATAATATAAGCCTTGATAATGGGAAGATGTATAATTCACACTAAGCTAGTCGGCTAGAGAATAAAATGTTTAGATTTGCTATGGATGTTTTATCCTTATATATATATATATATATATATATATATATATATATATATATATATATATATATATTAAAAAAAAAAAATATATATATATATATATATATATATATATATATATATATATATATATATATATATATATATATATATATATATATATATATATATATATATATATATATATATATATTATATATATCCCATAGATTGAAATTGTTCATGTGTCCGTAAATGTTACGATAAGCGTTAGCGAATGTCTTGATGAGAATGCAAAAAAATGCCGTCGTAAAAAATTCTGAAAAATTCTCTTCAAAATTGGTACTGCCCTCAGGTTGCCTTAACTTTTTCATGACCCAAAGAAGGTGAGATTTTATACTCTCTCTCTCTCTCTCTCTCTCTCAAAAAAAAAAAAAAACCACACAATAATAACACACATATATATATATCTATATATACATATTAGCATCTAGCATAGTTTATATATATATATATATATATATATATATATATATATATATATATATATATATATATATATATATATATAAAGGGATGGTGGAATACTAAATATACATTATCTTAAATTAGATTACTCAGATATTAAGCAGTATATATATATATATATATATATATATATATATATATATATATATATTTTTTTTTTATATATATATATATATATATATATATATATATATATATATATATATATATATATATATATATATGTATATATATATATATATAAGATAGATAAATATATATATATATATATATATATATATATATATATATATATATATATATATATATATATATATATATATATATATATATATGAAGTGGCAATGAAAACGCATGAAGCGTTTTCACGATAAATGCGAAAACGGTTAAACACCCAAATCTTGAACTGAACGAAGTACGTACTG
>JABUQX010006616.1:20000-67871 GCA_015478945.1 Trachelipus rathkii | reverse complement strand
CGTGAAGCGGAACGAAAGCTCTGGATCAATTTCAAGAAGGCATTGATTTGCGTTTATATATCAAGAAAAAGAAATTAGTCTTAAAGAAATAATGAAAATAGTTTAGGAAGGTTATTTAGCGAAATTGTATTTATATTATTATTGTTATTATTACCTTTTATTATATATAAACATCGAATACATTAGGAAAGCATAGTAGAAGAAAACGGAGAAATGGTGAAGGTAGAACACGACCAAGGCCAGAGAGTCACGGCCTTGCACCAATGAAGTAGTAACTTACCAGTGAGTTGCGAGTGCATTGAGCACCTTACAGGTAAGCATACAATCTTTAATATCCCAATATGTGAGGTGTCATTTCACAATGTTTAAGACCACCATAGATCAGGAAAATGCTAGTTACATTTATTGGCTGAAGCGGTGTATCTGAACAATTACTCTCTTTGAGGTTACTACACCCTGAAGAAAAAAAAAAATTGCGATTGGGGTTGAGTGAATCAATTCAATTCAATCCATATATATAGATATATATATATTATATATATAATATAATATATAATATAATATAATATAATATAATAGTTAATATATAATATATTATATAATATAATATATATAATAAATAATAATATCCAATTAATAATCTATTAATCCTGAATAATCTATTCTCAACGCCTAACAATTCCCAATTAATATTCTTTAGCCTGTGGGCTTTAATTAAGTTATATTGCCAATTTTAAAAATCCTACCTCAAATAGCCGGAACCAATTTACCACTGATACATCATTAAGACCACATAATTACCTAATTACACTCATGTATTGCTATCAATTAACCTGATCCACATGACATAAAATTTTGTTTTCCCGTATTAAAGTAATACATATATATTTAATATTTTCTTCAATGATAGATTAATATTAATTTTCCTTAATTTATAATTTACTTTATGATTTATATCCTTCTTTTAATTAATAATAATTTTAATTAATATATTATATATATAATCATATATAATAATATATATATAATATTAAATAAATATATATATAAATATATATATAATAATATCATATAATATATAGAGATAATATATAATATAATATAATCATATAATATAATAATAATAATAATAATATATATATAATATCATAATTATAATTATATAATAATAAATTATATATATAATAATGTAATAATATATATATATCATATAATATTAAGTAACGTAAAGAACTTGAGTACAGTTAAAGATAACATTAATAATTAAAGATAATAACGTAAAACTAGTGATAATCACGTATATACTTAAATTAGTAATAAGTGAAGTAACGCGTAACTTAATAGTTTCATAAACTAATAACTTATAGTGGTAATAACAAAACTTAGGTCTAACTAAATTTAACTAATAAGAAAGTAGACAACCTAGTGTAATAACGTATAAACTTATGAGTTTATATAGTAAAAGGAGGCCAAACCTATAGGGATGGGGAAGATGAAATAACGTAAACATTAGTTTCGTGGTTAAAACTATAGTTAGTAAAACGAAACTATAGATATAGTATAAACGAACTAGTAGTATATAACGTAATACATATTGGTAAAACTTAACTATGATTAATCAGGAAATAATACCGTAATATAATACATAATAAAGGCGTAAACTGACTGTATATAAATAATTTATATGAAGTAATTTAAACACGTAAACTTAGTATAAACCTAAAACTCAATAGATGTTTAACCGTAGAACTTAAGATTAACGGATCAATAAATAATGAGTTAAAATGGATACGTACTTATATTAACGAGAACTTTATATAATAATGATAAATACTAGCTATTACTTAAACTATTATATTTAATAATTAAACTATATTACAATATATAACTGATTAGGAGTAAACTTATGCCATGTAATCATATTTTATAATTAATAGATATTAAGGTAACGGAAACTTAATAATAAGTTTCAAAAGAAATTCACGGAATACTTAATAATAAATTATGGTTATAACGCGAACTTAAGGTTTCAAAGGGAACAGAGGTAATTACCAATAACATTTATTGAATAACTAACTTTAATTAAGGCTTATACAATCAAATATAAAGCTTATTAGAGGTTAACGTGAATAACATATAACTTCAGGTAGGTCGAACTACTATAAACTAAAGTAGGTGATTAAACGATAAACTTAATGATTTATATAATTATATAATATATATAATATAATATATATATATATATATAGAGAAGAGAAGAGAAGAAGAGAGAAGAGAGAGAGAGAAGAGAGAAGAAGGAGAGAGAAGAAAGAGAGAGAAGAGAAGAGAAAAGAGAGAAGAAGAGAGAGAACAGACAAGAAGACAGACAGATCAGAACATACAGACAGACAAGACCAGACAGACAGACAGACAGACAGACAAAGACAGACAGACAGAGACAGAGACAGAGACAGAGACAGAGACAGAACGACAGAGGACAGACGACAGAGGACATTGACAGAGACAGAAGTGAAAGAAAATAACATAGAGAAGTTTATAAATAATTGTTAAATTCATAACAAAATAATAATTCTTCTAAGCAAATCATATGCATGTTGAAAGTAACAAGTTGAACTGAAACAAATCTGTAAGCAAATGATGGAAGAGGATGTTAGCAGTGCAAAAGAAAAGCATGTGATAAGGACTAAGAAGTAGAAGTAAGAAATGTTAACAGTGAAAGATTGTGACGATGAGGTTAAGAAAAAGAGTAGATAAAATGATGCAAGAATACTTTCAATAAAGATAAAGAATACAGTGGAAAAAAGAAAGACCTTAGCAATGACAAGGAAAAAGATTTACTAAAATGCTAAGTTTGCTCAACTGTGAAACGAAAGGAGATGGTATTATTGAATCTAATTGAAAGGAGGACGGAATTGGGATTTACAAAAGAATGGGAAGCGCTTCTGGCTGGAAGGAAGAGCGAAAGTTAAGAATGAGAATAAAGGGAATCTGTTAGAATTAATGCATAGGAATGCGTGTTCGTAACTGGCGAAATGGAATGTGAAAGGAGCTTTGAAGGCGAACATTCGAAAATCTGTGATAACATTGCGTAATAAAGTGATAGTGAATGAATGTGTGGGTTTGATGGAGCAAGAAGGAATAGGTATTTTTGGAATGAAAAAGTTTATTAGTATAGAGGACCGGGAATGCATAAAAAGCTGATCAAGCTCGGTAGAATGGTAAATCTGCAAGATATAAGATAGGAAATTACTTCGAGTGAAATGATCAAAACCATCCTTAGATGGGGTGATTGATATGGATTTAGAAATTCTGTAACAAGCGTTTTGGAGGGTTTAGGTACCGAGAAGATTGGAGGAGAGCAGTATCAGAACCCTCTTATAAGGTCAACAGGGGGATAAGGGTAACTGCAGACATTATCAGGGGGAATTAATAATTGAGGATTGTAGCGGAAAGATAATATGCTGGATATTATTTTTCAAAAAGTGTATGTCGAAGGACTGAAAGGAGCCGATTGGGTGAAAAGAAGCAAAGGGCGACAAAAAGAGAAAAAAGCTGTTTAATGTTGTTCAACCTCCAAATGAAACAAGATGATTGAGAAAAATGAAGGGTGAAGAAGATAAAATCGTATTTTAGGTTCATGGGGGTTATATGCAACAGGCGTATGATAGAGAGTTAATAGGAAAGCTATGGCAGTATGTTAAGATGTTGAATGGTTAAGTAGGTGTCATCGGTACGTTAGGTTGGAATAAACTTCATGAATGGAATCAAAAAGTACTGTATGATGATTATGAAGCGTGTGTAAGAAGAATAAAATTTTTGCTAAAAAAATGATTGTATTTAAAATATTAAAATAGCGAGAGTGAACGGCAGGGATGTGTTATTCTCCTTGGTTATTCAATATGCATATTAGAAGGTTTTAGGAAAGAAATTATTAGTCCGCATGAATTTGGCCTTGGTGTGGTTGAATCTGAAAGAGTTTGAAAGGATTGGTAGAGGATTTGGAAGGGAGTGTAAAAGGAGGGGTTGAAAGTAAAACATTTAGATAAAAGGCAGGAAAAGGTTGTGTTGTGAAATAGAAGGTACAGTCCTAAGTGTGAGGTTCTGTTACATAGTTATCAGCTGGAACAAGTGTCCGGAGTTTAAAACTATAGGACGTTATTGGATGAATTAGGGGAAGGAAGATGCAGAAATGTGTAGGCATATTGTGAAAGAAATGAATAAAGTGGCTGGTACGAATTAAATCGTTAATTGATGAAAGAGGAAACATAAACTTCTCGAGTGGCGCTAACAGTGCAGGGTAATGTTGTATAAACCGTGTTAAGGTATTGTGGAGCACTATGGTCCTGGATAAGAGATAATTGGATCTAAAAGTTCAAATGATGTTACAGAAATAAACAATCATTAGGGACGAAGATAGGAGTGAGAAAAATTGACAAAAAGGAGAATGAATATAGAGAATGAATGTTATGTGAAAAAAAGGGGTAAAATGAGCTAATCTAAGCCTTTCTAGCAATAAATAAGCTAGCTAAGAAATGGAATAAGATAATATCAGTATGGTTAAGCGAGATATCATAGGAGTCGTGAGGCTGAGAAATCGACCGGCTGGAAGAGACCAAAGAAAAAAAGTCGAGCGTGACGTACAGTAAAGGAATCGCCTGGAGGAGAGAAATGTGAGTTTGGCAGGGCGAGGAAAGAATGTGCATCATAGGAAATGAATGAGCGCGGGTTTTAGTGATTGATATGGTTGTGGCTCAGCTGCGGGTTAATGGCATGAGAACCCCAACATTGACGAGATGCCATAGTGAGAGTCCGTCGCGGCCCGTGAAGCTCTAGTGTGGATTTTCTGACTGCGAGGACTCTCACTAAAAAGGATGATAAGATGGGAGCTATAAGGCATGGACTTACAGTACACGATCGTAAACACTACGCGAATTTTCATATCTACTAGGGCCCAGGTGCAAATCTAGAGAGTGAAATTTACTTAAAGGGTTTATTTTGATCAATATCATCACCACTTTTTGATTGCGGTGAGGTGTAAAAGCATGAGAAGTTATCTTATCAAAAGATACATTATAATTACCCCGATATAAATACAAGTATTTCATCTGTCGCCAGTGCATCATGCTTTGAAGCCCTACGCCACTGTGTGGCAACGGAAAGAGTGCGTTGTCGAGTCCCTTGTTTGAGTGGGTGAATTAATTCCACTACAGAAACATTTCTCGCGTTCTTCTATTTAAGTCCATCGTCGGACAAGTGGTCACAAACACATACCGCGTATCTGCTAGGGCCCAGGTCCAATCCCAGCAGGGTGAATTAACTTAAGGGGTTATTTTTATCGATACCTATCACACTCAGGTAAGTTGTAGAAAGACTGCAGCAGTAATATAATTATCAAACTATAATATATATATATATATATAATATAATATCATATAATATATAAAATATATAATATAATTATATATATATTATATATATATATAATATATATATATATATATATATATATATATAATAATACTATAATATATATAATATATATATTGTATATATATATATAATACTAATATATTATAATATATATAAATATAATAATATATAATATATATATTATATATACTATATATATATATATAATATATAATATAATAAATATATATATATATATATAATAATTCTTTAAAATTAAGAAAACAATTTAAAATAAAAATTTTTATCTTACGTTAAAAAAGAAAAATAATAAATTCATTTAAAGTTATATTCTTGGAAAGGACAAATATAATTTTGAAACTTAACCCATGACCATTCGTTCAATGAACTTAAGACAGCTAACAAACTTAATTGTTCAAGGTAATGACAGAGTAACAAGAAGTTTTGTACGTAATAATAACTGCAAAATTTTTGTTATATTTTTTGTGCTTTGTTCCAACGATTTGTTGTGACAATTTTGAAAAGAACAAATGCAATAATTTCGCAGAATTTATTTTGCGCGGAATGAAAACATCATAAGAATATATTTAAACTCAATGTAGCTATTTATAATTCATATTTTTATAAAGAGCTATCTAGCAAAACAAAGCTTTGGGCAAAAAATTAAAAATATTTTTATCAATAACATAGAGAGAGTGCGAACAAATATTAACCCTTAAATTAGGGAATATAATATTATTATTTTATTATTATTATTATGTATGTATGTGTGTGTATGTTTATATATTATTATTAATATTATTATTATTATTATTAGTTTATTTTTGCAAATTTGTTAAGTTGTGTTATATTTTTCTTTATCATATATATATATATATATATATATATATATATATATATATATATATATATATATATATATATATATATATATATATATATATATATATATATATATATATATATATATATATATATATATATATATATATCTTTCTATATATATATATATATATATATATAGTGAAGGTTACCATAAAGGAAGAAAAAACTATAGACTTTTGAGGAAAGTTTATTTAGAAGAAAAGTTTGTATATATATGTAGAACATGAAAAGCAGTGTATTTAAAAAAAAAAAAAATTTTTAATTTTATATAATTACTTCTAGAGACATGCTTTGTCGTGGTACTTTTTAGATCGTGCAACATTTTTAATGGTTTGCAAGTTTATATTTAATTTTTTTTTTTTTTAAACTAATGGAACCCCAAGGGTATACCGCACCAATGGCAGGAGTCGGGGTCTCTCGGCCTTCCCGGGAACGACAGGAGTAGGACTATTTCCCCACTTCGGGGAGGGTCTCGGGCCCATACTTTGGTATTTGGGTGTCGCGGGAGTTCCTCCGCCCCTCCCCTACAGGGGTATGGAAAACGTCCCCCTCTGTTCCCCGTCGGCTCAGGCCCCTACTTGGCCGTGTAAAATACTTTATATATATACAGTATTTTGCACGTAATAAGGGAGCAGCTCGCTCTAAAACAGGGTTCAGAATGTTTACCTGTCGTTCCCCAGAAAGGCCGACTACCATCAGTATTGCGTCCAATCAGAATAAAAATAATAAATATGAACTCGCAAAAACCACATTAAAATGTTTCACATCTAAAAAGCCACGACAAGCATCTGAAATGATATATAAGAATATTTAAAAAATAATGAAAAAATAAAATACATTGCTTTCATGTTTCAACATATATAGTAAACTTTCTTCTAAATCTTTTTCTCTAGAATCTGGTTTTTCCTTCCTTTGAAGCTTCACCTATATATATATAATATATATACTATTTATATATATATATATATATATATATATATATATATATATATATATATATATATATATATATATATATACTATATATATATATATATATATATGTTATGAAACTACTGCCTTCTCGTAGTTTATTAAGTATCAGAATTAATCTGATATATATATATATATATATATATATATATATATATATATATACTACCTATATATATATATATATATATATATATATATATATATTTATATCTCAATGTATATCTTTATATTTATCTTTATATATATATATATATATATATAAATATATATATATATATATATATATATATATATATATATATATATATATATATATATATATATATATATATATATATATATATATATATATTTTATATATATATTATTTATTTATATATATATATATATATATATATATATATATATATATATATATATATAAGTAATAATAAATAATAAATAATAAATATCATTTAATAATAGCCGGTTGTTATTCATATTAAATAAAAGCAATTATTTACATTTACTGGTAACTTTATATTACAAATATATAATTGCATGGCACAACAACATTTGTCTACGGGGGCTTTGCCCCATACCATCCGAGCTGTAAGTGGTAGAGTATATAGGAATGTATAAAGGAAAAAGGTAAATGTTATAAATTTGTATAATTTACCAGTTATTATTATTATTATTATTATTATTATTATTATTATTATTATTATTATTATTATTTTGGGAACAATGCAAATTTAAGTCTGTAGTCATTCAGATACACAAGAGCGAGCGCGCACACAGACCTCACATGCTAAAACTTCCACTATTATATTTTATATAACAAATTTGTATGAATAATAATAATAATAATAATAATAATAATAATAATAATAATAATAATAATAATAATAATAATAATAATAATAATAATAATAATAATAATAATAATAATAATAATAATAATAATAATTACTACTATTATTATTAGAAAATAGACAAATAAATAAATTAAATGTCTTTTCCTATTTTTTCTTGGTCAAAGTTCACTAAGCATGTACTTAGTTACTTACCTCTACTACTAATGATTTTTCGCACTAACCACTCTTCTACTAGTACCAAATACACTAAACCAAGTTATTTATCAGTTCTATTTACAATAAAATGCTTGTGACGATTTATAAAAAACTAAGAATTACTTTTAATTGTATTTAGGATCAGCATTTATAAAAGAGACGTCACTTCAAGAGCTTCTTTTGAGAAATATTCGTAGCCTAATGTTGTGTTGCCCTATAGAGATAGCTCTATATCAATATTTGCACCGATCGTACTCGGGAGCTTGTCTCGTTCCCTTGGAAAATCGATGATAAAGTTGCCAGAGATGATATTTGAAATAGCCAAAAAATACGACTAGCTCTTTGTCGATATATATTTAAATTTTCATGAAAAGTTCACAATCTTTATTCACTGAAAATATGAAATATTAACTATAAAACTAGGTTTAAAATCATTAATATCATTGTTGCTTGCATAACCTTGCGCAAACTCGAAATATAGGTTAGTGCCACTCCTCCCTGATCTATCGATTTAGTTGTACGACATCTTGGCTTTTACAAACACGCGCACAAACAAAAACAAAAAAAGAAACAAAAAAAAAGAAATAAACCTTTCTATGTCAGCAATAACAAATCTAATTTGTTTGTCGTCTTCTAATAAACGCCTCGAATAAACTAACCAATTCTTTCATAAAAACTAATCACCTGGAAACGGAATTATTATTACCAATTGGATCAAAAAAAAACCGAGACGAGATAAGAAGCTAAATGATTACGTTGCAAAGACGAGAACTTGTTAAACATGATGAAAATGAAGTTATTATTGATTATCAAATTGACTAATATCTCGTCTCATATCAGTCACTTAATCTTATCATTATTTCTTCAGCGAACCAAATCTATAAAGAATCATTTGGGATATAAGCAATATCAGTAAACAGTTTCACATTTACTAATATATATGGCAAGATCCTGCACGTACGGCTGTCCTCGAAAACTACTCCCTTACGTACACCGTAGTATAGTAACAAGCTGAACATTCGACTGGCTAAGTGTTTGAGTCAGGATGTACACAAATACAATTTTATTTGAGTCTCTAATATATTTATCGAGAAGGTCATAGAGCGAATTTCTAGTTGAAATATTATTGGAGACCAAGGATAATAGATGTATATTTGAAAGACCTGTTATTTGAAGTTCGGGAAGGCAATTGTCGAATTAAAATATATATAAAATATGACTGATATTATAGTTATTATTCATTTTTATTATTTATCTCGAGAGTTTAGAGAGAGCTAAAGAGGAAACGACTTTGTGGAACAAAAAGAGATCGTAGGGCGAAGATCATTTAGTGACTCGTTAAGGTAACGAGACACCGAGATCAACTACACTATGCTTGAGTCTTTGTTACGTCCGTGGATCTTAGTGTTCGTTCTAAAACATAAAATTCTATATCGACCATTAGTGTAAGTATTAAGCGTATTAATACCGAATTTACCGTAAGCTGAGAGAGATATACACGAGAATTTGAGCTGGAATAAGGTTATTTAGAGCTAAGCTGATTTTATAAGCCATATCTTTATACTCAAATTTTATAATTTAATTTAAAGCGTTTTTTTTTTTATTTTTAAATTTTGCTGAAAATAATAAATAATAATGATGAATAATGAATAATTATTATTTTCGTGTATAGTGCTATAGTTTTCTCGTAATGCTGTTTTTAGGGATGTGATATGTATATATATATTATAATTTAATATATATATTATATAATATATACTATTTAATAATATATATATATTTACTATAATATATATATATACAATGTTATACATTCATCTCTCTCTTTTTTTATTAATATTATTACATTAATAGAACTTTTAACTATTACCAAAAAAATAGTATTATTATAATTATTATCATATATATTACAAATAAATTATGATGTCACCGATGTGTATAACGCATTTTACTCATTATTTATTTTAAAGAAATTTAAATATTTTGATATAATATAAAAATAAACTTAACGCCCAAGAAGTGAGTCAATTAAATTTCACATGTACATATATTTAATAGTATATATATATATATATAATATATATATATATATATATTATATATATATATATATAATTAATATATATATATTAAAATATATATTATACTAATAATAATATAAAATAAAGCGTTTTATAATAATAATAAATCAATTATATATTTATTATATTTATTAGTAATTAAATGTTAAATGTTAATTATGTGAATAATAATTTAACATTAAAAATATTTTTTTCTTTCGTAAATACAGTTATTTATTCATAGGAATTTCTAAGGGAGGAATTACTCGATTGTGCTCCCAAGAGTAATTTTAATTCTTTAATCAATAACACTGGTTGTCATGGCAAGAAATAGAAACGTATTTAATTAATTTTTGTATTTTGAGGATATTTTCCACAGACTATCATTATCGAAATCTACATTAATGCTCCACCAAAATTATTGCAAACCTTCATAGTTAGTATTAGCAGTTATTGCTAAATATTGAACAAAATAAAATACTTTTTTTTTTTAATTAAAAAATAAACTTATTATTAAATATATTTATTATATTATATATATATTATTATAATAAATTAATATATTAATATATATATTATATATTATTATATATATATTATATATATATATATAATATAATTAATTATATTATAATTAATATAATATATAATATATATATTTAATATATCTGAGAGATAAGAGAGAGAGAGAGAGAGATGTAGAAGAGAGAGAGAGATGATGAGAGAGAAAGAGAGAGAGGAAAGGAGAGAGAGATGAGAGAGAGAGAGAGAGTAATAAAGCAGAGAGAGAGAGAGGTAAGTAGCATAGAGGAGAAGAGAGAAGAAGAGAGAGTGTATTCTATATTTGTTCTATATGTACCATATATTATTATAGGTGATATTTGGTTTATAAATGAAAGACATATATTATAATATAATTGATAATATCTCAAAAAACTACAATACGTCTACATGGAAAATCATTTAGTGAATACATTGTTGGAATCTGGTAAAGGAGAAATGAGTAAACACAACTAAATAAAATAAAAGAAGAAGAATAAAAAAATCATAATTTCTCCCTAAAACTACCAATAGCTGATGTGAAAGAGAGACGGTAATCAAAACAGCAATTTATTGGGATAGACTTAAACAAAACCTTAGTTATTCATGAAGGAGACATTAGAATTCTTTAAAAATAAAAAAATAAATAATTAGAAAAATAAAATAACAAATAATTATGGTTCTTTTTTGGCAGATACAATCATTGTGGGAATTGTAAATTTCTTCTGTGATTTTTTAGAGCAGCACACCAGAGGCTAAACATAGTCTCTTTATCGGAAACAAGAGGTTGTATCAACTATTTTATTCAAAACTTGTTAGACAGGACTTAGCTTACAAAGATGGAGTTCTGGAATCTTTAGATTTTTAACTCCTGAATGACAACGACCGATGGGGCAACCAAGCCAACGGCAATCTGTTGAACAGGAGTTTTTCCTTTTCTAAAAAATCGTCAAGGTGAAGAGAGGTACTTCTTCTCGACGAAACGGAATGAGAGGATGCGGCGTAGACCCACGCGACAAGTAATTAGGCCCCTCTAAAATCTACTTTATAACGACGCTAGAGGAAAGGGTATCGGAGACCCTCCACGCGAAGGTTGGGAGTGGGGAAGGAGTTCTCACTCTGAATCATACGCCGTATTTGCGTATGCGAAAGAGATATCCGTAGCACCAGAAGAAAAGTGAAAG
This sequence comes from Trachelipus rathkii, assembly GCA_015478945.1. Classification (NCBI taxonomy): domain Eukaryota; kingdom Metazoa; phylum Arthropoda; class Malacostraca; order Isopoda; family Trachelipodidae; genus Trachelipus; species Trachelipus rathkii. The sequence goes on along the minus strand of JABUQX010006616.1, from coordinate 55,745 downwards.
AGGAACTTGATCTTTTCATAGTATGATAATTGGTGAGTTATGTTACTATACATTTCGCACTGATCTCGATTATCGTTAGATAGTAAGTTAATATATATATATTATTATAATATATTATACTATCTTTAGGTGAGTTTTATAAATCTATTAGTTATAAAAAAAAAAAAAGAATAATTTCTTCCAGTAAAGTTACAATTTATTATATCTTTTACATATTCCAATAAAAGTTCTCTAAAGAGGCTCTTTAATATCATATAATATTAATAAATAAATTTTACAATAATATTTTTTTTTTTTTTTTTTTTTTACATTTTCCTATGTAAAGTATATATTTCAGCATTTCAAAATTCGACATTTTTTCTTTTCGGTGTATAGCTAATTGTAGTTTTTTAGAGATATGATTCTTTATATAATTTATTTTTTTTTACATTATTCTGCACTAAAGTTAAACAAAAGATTCGAAACATGTTAATTACCTTTTCTGTATCTATGAGTTTGAGATAAATGTAGTTTGTTAAAGTTTAACTCTGCATATGTAAAGTGATATTATATATATGTCACCTGTTTTTTAGGTTACCTATGACGTCGATTCTAATCCTTATAATATATATATATATATCTATATAATAAAAAATTATTTATATATAATATATTATATCTAATAATAATTATAATATTATTAATTATTATATATATATATATATATTCATTATATATTTATATATATATATATGATATAATATAATTTTTTATTATATATATATATATATATATATATATTCATATATTCTATATATTATATTAATATATATCTTAAATATATATATTATATGGTATGGCAATAAAGAAGGTTATTAGTTACATATAATAGTAAATGTTATTTCATATATGAGTAATATACTAAATATTTAGTATATGAGTGTTATGGATATGCGTAAATATGAAAAATGAAGGATAATATATGAATAGTAAGTTAGAGATGTGGTCTACGATTAGTATACCTATTAGATGATGAGTTTTGAGATTCCATAGTGGAAAGGATGTATATGACGGATTACGGTAATTTTGTATGTTAAATAGGCGGAATGTATGAGTTAGGTGAGTATACTGTTGGGAATCGATGGTTACTTGGGATACGAAGAAATAAATAGTTAGGGAGGCCTGAGGGTCTATAGATTGGTCCGTCAATGTAATCGTTTATAAAACGATTATTAGCATAGAGGAAATTTGTAGTATTGAGAAAACATATTCGAATCACGGTGAAAAAAGTTAGGCTCCTAGAAAAGGGAGTGATGGGGGGGTTTGTGATGGGGTATGGTTTGTGGCCCACCTGGGATGAACTCTACATTGACGGATGCCATAGTGAGGGTCATCGTGGTCGCGTGAAGCTCTGTGTGGATTTTTGCCGAACCCAGTTTCATAATAGGTGTAAAGGGGGCGGTAAGCTGGGTTTTCTCTTTTGACTTGTGTATATTCTTCTACTACTACGTATAATTAAGTGTAATAAATGATTTATAATTAACATTAATGTATGTTGTTGTCTGTCCGTAAACATGAGTAATTCTATACTCAAAAATCTGCAATATCTAAAACAGTTCATCTATAAGGTGGGTCATTAGAGAGTGTTAGATAAGACGGGGTGCTAGTACTGGGTTTATTTTGTAATATGAAAAATCTCTTATCTTCGTGCTAACAAAATTAAATTATATTTATATATATATTAATTATTATAATATATATAATAATATATATATTATATATATATATATATTATAATATATAATATATATTTAATTATATTTTATTAATAATATATAATATAATTATTATTATACGGTGCATCAATCTAGGGGGTACTTCGAGCAGACGGGAAAATTAGGTGGTGGTATTGTTTTCAATACTATACCGTAATAGGGAGGGGCGGAGGAACTTCCCCCCAGCGACGCAGGGAAAATTCTTGACGGACCGTACTAAAATTTCTAAAATAGAGCGGGGGTCTCTGATGATCCTCGCGCGGAGGGGAGGAGAAATTGGAAATCCAAAGTGCCTACACGAGATAACGTATACACCGGCATAGAGATAGCGAGAGACCCGACTATGTATATTGAAATTGGCGGACGCTGTCGATATAAGGAGCGCTAACAATATTTAAAGGGAGTCGCTTGTGGGCTGTCTATTACAGTGGATTGTAGTTATTTAAGTACACGAATTCGAGCAATAGAGTTAATCTGGGTCGAAGCTTTTGGAGGAAGCGAGGGTGAATATTGAATACCATGATAGTCCTAAGAGAGCGCGTAAGAGTAACGTTAATTAAGGTATATCAAGTTTTAAATTACTCTATGCTATATTTTATTAAACTGTAATTGAAGAGGTTGTTATTTTTTTTTTAAACGTTTTCACACAGGGCACTAATGTCTCTTATTACGTAATAGCAATATGGATATATTCCAAAAGATGTATTTAGCATAATTTTGTGAACATAGTGGGCTGTATAATAGTAATTATGTAAATAGGGATACAGTAGGATGACAATCTTAACGCTGACTATGGAATATAGTAAAGTTGCTAAGTCGAGATATAAAGCTATAGTATGATATACTACTATATATTATATTATAAGAGAGTACGATAGGGAATTTCTCCCTCAATTATATAATAATGAGGGAACAATATTATATTGCTAGTTTTGTGGTAAGCATTATGTCAAGTAGTAGATGAATAAACTCGAGCATTGAATAACTATAGGTGAAAAAGATAGAGGTGCTGCTCAACGGCTCTTAGTTATTCATTTATTTACTATTTAATTATTCAAACTTCCTATTGGGAAGAGCCATGAAAATACAAGTTAACAACAAGGAATCACGCAGAGACACAGTTTAAAAACAGTAATAGTATTATGTCAGATAGAAAGAATTTATATATATATATAACCAAATAGACTTAATTCCAAATGAGTCGGCAAAATGTAAAAAGAAATAAAATCTGTGTATATTTTACTAAACTTGGTAATTGTGTACATACGAATATCATGCAGAAATTACATATTACTAAAATATCATATATATATACGCTAGCCGATAGGGTGATATACTATGAGATTTGTTTTGATGTTGTGTGAACATTTGATCTAGCCATATATATATGTAAGATTTAATAGGATAATAAATAGTAATTATCTATCAATACAGCAGCTAATGAATCGATGGAACTGAATTATAGCCTAATTTTGTATAATAAACCTATATAGTATATTATATATAAAGAATGAGGGATAGGTTGAGTTAATATAAGCTTTGTACATATATTTAAATATATATATATTTTGCATATACAATATGCTAAATAATATAATACATAATATTCACTATATAGTAAATGTAGGAATAGAGAGTAAGGAATATAATAAGTAGTCTATAAGAGTAAGAAAGTGGAAGTAGGTACCAATATCTAAGCCTTCGTCATTTAACATAGTATCTATATATAGTCATTGGATTATAATGATAAGATTTTAATATGTCCGAGTTTCCGGAGCATCTTCCCCTCTAGTTATAATGAATTCAAAAAACTTAATTAGAAAAGCAAGTGATTTATGATAGGGGATCATAGGTATAATGAGTATAATAGAATAAATGGTATGGATGGATTGCGCGCTTTATGTATAATATAATATATTATTATTATAATATAGTATATAATATATACCAGCAGGTATTAATGTAAATAGATTGCAGTTCGGTATTAGGTATATATATATACATGTGAAGAAAATTTTTATTAGTAATGTATATGACATACAGGACTGCATTCCAAAAAGCACACACGTAATACAATAAAAAATTTATTATGGACTATTTTATTAGATTAGGTTAGACTATATTATAATTATATATATAATTATATATATATATTTATTCATATATATTATATATATTATATATATATATTCATATATATATTATTATATTATATACTATTTTTATATATATATACCATATATATTATCAAATACTCTATATATATATATTTTATTATAGTATATAATTGATTTAAGCTGCATGAAGAGTCATATATCAATATATATTGAATGAAAATTTTAAATAGTTTAGTATTATTAATAGATTAGATTATATTATTTTGAAACTTTGAATAATAGGTATATAAGTATATATAGAATAAATAACTACTCGTGAAATAGTACGTATAAGTGGTAAATTATATATATGTTTAGTGAGTAAATATAGGTTTAATAGTATGCCTAATATACTAATGATATATGAAATCAAATAGAAGCCTTGGCTCGTAAGATAGGAATTTAAAATTTAATTATTCCTCTCATGTTTAAAACATGTGTCAATCAGTTTGCAAAATTAAACCACAATCTAGATTGTGGTTAGATTGTGGTTAAACATTCTTTCTTCCCTACAACAATTTTATAAATGATGTGATTTTAATTAATACATTTATTTAAATTTAACTTTTTTTCTTATGACAGGTTATAATAATTTGGTCCCTACATATTTAAAAAATTAAATTACGTTAACTTAAAATTAAAATTATTTATTTATCAAGTTGGCAACTCACATTAAATACAGTTACCAGTTTCTCTATGTCTATACTTTGTTCTATTCGTTTTTTTGTCATTTCGAGTTCGTGCCAGTAAGGGCCACTTTGCCATTTTTTCGTTCCGTCTTTTGGGTTTCTATAGTTATCTATTCTTTGTATTTTGTTACTTCGAGTTCGTCACTTCGTGGATGAATCACGGTTGATTTCGAGTTGAGTGGTATTGAGATTGTATATACATGATAAATATTTCTACTATGTATATAGGCACACTCTTTTATTGATTGTGGCAACTTATTGAAATTTTTGCACGTGGAATTGTAATCATTATATCAGAATAAAAATAAATTAGCTCCCGTTTGAACTGTAACTGCTAAATTATAGTGTAAGAAATCGTCAGCTATCATATAAATGTGAGTACCTTAACATAATTAAAACGTTATTTTTAAGCGGCGTATGGATTTTGGTAATAGGAGCGCAGAAGGGCTTCACCCTCGATTTTTATAAAAATCACAGGGTATATTCTAAAAAAATAATAATGGAGAATAAAAAACCGAAAATGACTGACGTCTTTAATAAAAAAAAGTTATATCCTCTCAAAGTTTGAATTTTCCCATAGGATTTTCTTATATATAAGAATTAAAAATCCCAGGATATACTCTAAAAAAAATAATGAAGAATAAAAAAAACTAAAATGATTTGTCTTTAGGAAAAAAAGATACAGCCTCTCAAAGTTTAAAATTTTCCCATAGGCTTATAAAAAAAATTAGATGAGATAGTGTAAAAAAGTACGACCAGGAAATAGTAGGAGTTTGCATGAAGATTGGAGTACCATAGTGATAATGCTTTCTGGATGATACATTGCAGTATTTTGAACCAAGTTAAAATAGAGGAGTAAATTTAAATAATAATATCATAAAAAATTTGTCTTTTATTTGGAAAAAAAGATACATCTCGACTCTCAATTAAGTTTAAAAAATTCTTCCTCGCATTATAGTGTCTTATATTATATAAAAATTTATGTTAAGTGGCCTTCTTGTGACTCATAACTTCAATATCATAAACATATGTCTTCGTTTATTTTTAAGGGGGGTTATAGCTATATCTACTAATATCAGGTTGATACGATAATTACTCACTTCTATGTTCAGAGATACTAAGGCATTCAGCAGTAAGTTAAGTATCGATTGCTTGTATTTAATAGAAAAAATCATACAATTTATTATGAGGAAAGTTCTTACCTCCGACCTTATAATTAAATTTTATACATAATTCGAATTAGTAATGAATAAGTATGGGAGTGTTAAGCTAGGGATAGCCGCATGTTATGGTCAGATATAATAATAAATAATCGATAATAATATCGATTTTTTTTCGCATAGTATAAGAATAAAATATGGATGTATATATTTTTTAGCTAGAATTGACTATCCGATATAATCGGTGATCGTTTTCAGCCTTCCCGACAGTAGGTACGTCATCGAACTACTAAGTGATCATTAAATCAATCTTATTTATAGCATTTTAGGAGGAGTTTATGGAAGAGTCATCGTACATCATTATCATAAAAATTAACAGACATACTATAATAGCTCCAAATGTTGCTTATACTTTATATATCTCAGAGAGTGGTTCTCTGATGAAGGAGCGTTCGTTTCAACATTATTATATACATAATAATCTTAGAATATAATTAATTCTATTTAAAAATAAATCAGCTTTTGAACAATATTCTACAAAGTAGTGTTACTCTATACATGGAGGGAAGAGCATTTCTAATATGCTAGATTAGCAAATATTATTATAAAAGATGTTAGTGAAAGTTATACTTCCTAGTAAAATTAACATAGTCTTAGGTAAATAAAGTAACTTTGCTCAGTATAAGTTTGAGTGTTTACTTGTTCTGAATGTTATTCATGCGTGCGTGTTCTAATTATGGATTTTGAATAGAAATGATATGTTGAAGTTTTGATATATGGTAGAGATGTTTTATTGTCTCTATCTTTACTATGCAGACTGCCATACGAGACTCACCGATGTCCGGTTATAATTTAAATTGATGAGTAAATAAGTCAGGTGGGTGTTAATTTCGGCCTTTCGAGGATCTCTGGGGGACTGCTTAGCGGTCGTCGTATTTTAGCTTGTTTCTAATTTTCACTATAATCGCGTGATAGTTGACTGTTTTTAGACGGTGACCCTTAAGAAGATATAAAAGACTAAAATTATAATATATTTATTTCTAATTTACAAAATAAAAATGTGTGTATTTATGGGGTGATTCAAAGACTTTTGGGTGTCCACCATTAGTATAAGGAATTCTAATTAATATGAGTATATATGAGGAAACCATATTTGACAGCATAAAAATTGCCTTCAGCAAGAATTATATACTTAATATTTTTCATGGATTGTATAATAATAATTAAATTAAATTTTATATAGTAAGAATATTGATAGATTGATATTACTCATAATATAATATTTAACACGCTTTTGCGAAATAGGTATTAAAGTTACTTTCAAAAGTGCTCCACCTAAGCGACTAATTAATAAGGTGATTAAGAGTAAATATGTATGATATGTATGGAAGAGAGGACGCGAAGTTGCGAGATGGATTGTAGATAAAGAGGTGAAACACTTTATTAATAGTTGCATAATCTTCGTCATTGGTATACTTACTTGCTTCTGAAGTCTGGTTACTGGGTTCACAAGGACGTTGGACCCTACACACATTGTAATAGAGCTAATAGGCTGGTCTTTAATACTCATTCATCTTCAATAAAAACAGATATTTTATTTATGGATATTATGGGATGGATATTACAAGCCATACGAAGCAAAAAGATAAGAACAATATGGCAGAAGATCTATCTTAAGGATTTCTCTTATGCTAGTGATATAGGAGCTATGATATTATATCTATTAAACACATAATTATATTTAGATTTCTATTTGTTATTACAGTTCGAAATATTAATTTCATTTCTGCTAGTGAAAGTACTGTGTAGTAGTAATTCAGTGAATACATAGGAAGATAGGTATATCAAAATTTTATCTAGAAATTTTAAACATATGCTGGAATTTTGACCAGGAAACTCCAGATGGTTGTGATGTATACAATGAAGTTATTTGAGCTTCATCTTAATTCTTGTCCTCATAATCCTCTCAATATTGAACGCGATAAATCTGCACTCGGTACAAACAATCCACTTTCATGTTGCGCCGCCGCAAATTCCACCCAATGTTTCAACCGCTTTCTTTTTATAAGAGTTGATTTTATCTTCTTTTAATTGAATCAAAATTATACCTCTAAATTGTCGACTTAAACAATTCTAGTATTGTTGTATGATAATTAACATTAAATAAGAAAATAAAGTATATGTATTTCTGTAATAATTTTCAAATATTATAATGATATTTATTAGTTCTCTAGATGTCGTTAACACCTATAAGCTAGTTTGACCGTTTGGATCGTTATGCATTCACTTATAAAGACGAGCGCACTTTAATAAGCATTATATGTTTCTTTGAAGATAGGAAAACGGGTGATATTAATAGGCAGAATGCAGGTACAAAGAAGAGAGCGTGAATCAAACAAAAAAATAAAGTATTTTGCTTTTTAACAATATAGCATGATTTGTTAAGTAACCTAAAGACTGTCATTCTAATCGTGCAAATATGAGTTATTCATTCTATAGATCTATAGCATAAATATAATGTTTTTAACAACGATCTATTTTTTTACATAACCAAGGAACTCATTATATGAATTTTTGTTTCTAGTTGTTTCAAAAACATACTCTGAATATAATGACTTGGAATAGCGGACAATATAATTGCTCACCTAATTTATTAGATTCCTTTTACAAAAAAACCTAAATCTAAATATTTTTGGATCCCCGTGCGTAAGAGCAGTGAGAGGAGCGCAGTTTTCATGCTTATTAGTTCTATATTACAGTAATACGTGCATTATTACTCGTTTTTTTTTTTTGACGCTGTAGTCAGCCATTAATATCATATATATAAGTTGTTATTATATTCAATAGCTTACCTGTTATATTAGCTGTAGTAGACGTTATAAGTATAATAGAATCAATGACTTTTATTCCACGACAAGTTAATCTTTTAACTGGAGTTACATAACTATCTTATTAATCTCTTCGACCTATAAATATAATTACATTTGATAATATCTAAAAAAAATAAAACTTGAGAAGTCAGATAAAATAATAATTTATATGTCTAATATTAATTCACATTTCAAATATAGGTGCTTTCGTTATACTGTCGATACATAACCTAGTATTGTCGTCTATATACGTAAATATTATCATAGGGGGTGAATTAATTTCTTTTTGTTCCGCGCTGAGGTGGGTGGACCGCTACAGCTGACCTTGGACGTTATACTGTAAGAGCGTATCGACCTTTAATCGGGCTCTAGATAATCCCTATACCAGGTCTTGAAGCCCTCTCCAATTAGTAACGAGGTTAGTATCACCGATACGTGGTTACCAATGTTGAGATTTAAACTTAGTTTTTCTTTTGAATCAGTCGAAGTAAGCCACGGACGTGGTACAAGCTCGCTGTGCAATTGATATACCGACCGAAAAGTGCGTGTACGGGTGACTAAGTCGAATCCATAGGTGAGGTCGGAATAACAACAATAACGCTCTCGATAATGTAACTCTATAAAGTCATAAATTATGTGAATTTACGATTGAGGTCGATACTTTCAAAGTTTTTTCATGAATTGCGCTTATTTTTTTTTTTGAGCGTGTAAGTAGAGTTTAGTATAGCTTTGTTATTCATGAATAGAAAAATACAAAATGCTAAAAAATAATAAGAGATCGAGTATCTCGTATTCAGGCACTTTCAAACAGATTTAATAAAATGTTATTACGAATGCTACTCTGGTAATCACTGTCTTAAGAACTCTCTGAATATATTTTATAACTAAAATTGGTACCGACTATGTGGTTGTCTACTTGCCGTTATGTGACTACTTACGTTCGCGGTATTTTCCGGTGAAACATACGTTTATTCGATTTGATTCCGACACGGACTTCCCCTCCACCGTGTTTTCTTTTGTTCTTATATTCATGTCATTGTGTAATAATGAGAGATTTTCCAGGTTTACAGATATCATCGACAATCAAACCACCTCTTAGTATCATTAATACATATTACTTATTACTAATATGTTAACTTACCACACACATCTAAAAACAGAATAATTAACTATTATAACCTATTTAATATTGTTATTTATTAGCTATCCACTATTGATATATATGATTTACACTAACTTTATTTCCATAAGGATGGATATGTTGAAATTAATTAGCCTAACTTCCTTGTCGAACTAACTTCTTATTTGTGGTCTGAAACTCATCATTGATATATTTCCTTACATCTGATACTTGATATGTGATGTTATTTAAAAGATATATGTCAACGTATATAATTATTATCACCAGGTCAAACTTACCTTGTATAACGCCTTAATAGATATTTAATACATACATATGAATATTATATAAATATACGATTTTTTAATTTTTATAAATTTCTTATTTTTCAATAAAATTATAATTATGTATATTATTGGTCATTGAAAAATAGATTTATTCCTGTTATACTCTATACTACGATTACTCAGATAGCGAGGGAAAGTTTGATCCTATTCTGGAATGGTTAATAAAATTATCACTGGAAGATTATTTATATGCGAGTAATAATTAAAGATCTCTTTATATAGAAACGTATGGTCTGAGCTACTATCTAGTTTTTAAACTTTAGAAAGTGGCAAGATTAACTTTTTGCTCGATTAAAAGACATTGAGCACACTTTGTTGTCTCGATTTTTTTATTTTTTCGTTTATATTTGTAGAGTTATATTTCGCGTGTGATTTTTATTAAAAAATCCTGGGTTGATAAGAGGGTGCAGAATCTCTAGGATGTATTACGAATCACTAGGAAGAGAGAGATACTAGACTGATATGGAAATGAAGAGATGCGTAATATGAGTAGATAAGAGGAGGTAAGAGTAGATTATTGAGAAACGCGGTGATATTGTATTTAGCTTATCATTTTTATGATTATAAATTTATAAAGGTAGTGGGTATATCGTACAAGGTTGAAATTCTAGAAATGAGGAGTATGGGATCAAACTATCCATTGAGAAATATAACAAAGGTAATTTTAGTGCTTATAGGATAACATTAGTACTGGATAACTTGTCTGGTTTTTATTTTTATAGTAATAATTAATATTTCTAATAGTTTTCCTAAATTTAAAAAAAATAACAAGGCAAGAAACTGAAAGAAAAAGCGAGTGAATGCAATAGGATGAACTCTGCCCATTGGGAAAAATATTTACTAGCCTCTCAAGAGGTAGATTAAGATCTAAATACTGCGCACCAGTACCTGAAGTGAAGCTATCAATATTTTCTGAATACGGCCACTTCGGTATTAGAATATACAGGAACGACGAGTTCTATAGATATACTTATTAGGATCGATGTTCTAGGACAGGCGAAGAATTGTATATGATATGTTAGATAGATGGATAGTTAAAGATGATAGGAATGATACTGTTTGATATGGCAAACGGAATTATTATAAAATGATGTGTGATTGCTCTCAACAAAACGTAGTGGTACAAGGTGGAAGAAGCTAGAGGGGTTATGTGGCACGAATATAAGTACGAGGACGAGGCTCGTACTCAATTTGTTGTTGTGGTTAGGTTTGTAATTTGATTTTTTAATAGAAGAGAATGTGCTAAGATATGGAAAATTTTTTTAAAGATTGATGTAGGAGAGGAGATGCTTGTGAAGATCATATATTCGTCAATATATGTAAATTTATTCACTAATCAGAGTTATTCTATTAATCATGGGTCTCATACTATCCAAGTAGTTATATTTATGATTAGAGAAGATTAATATTTCATTCAGAGTGAGAGAAATATGACTCCAGAGATGCTCTGGTAAAGGACTAAAATATATATCAAACAATAAACCATATTGAATAGTAGAATTTAAAGTAGGATGTTAAGAAGGTAGTAATATAAGGTGGTGTGGAACTAAAGTTGTTATCCATAGTCATTTTTTTTTATAGAAGACCTGGTAGTAGTGAAAGATTTATCCTTAAACGCTATAGATTTATAAGAATTAAAGTATTAAAAGAGTATATGTCGATTTAAAGGTGGAGAAATCACTGAAAGTAGCGAGCAAATAAGTAGAATATATATTTGTAAAATAAGATGAAGACTTAATGATAACAAATTATAGACAGAGTAATTGGAGAGAATGGAGGAGCCTATAAGAATTCGATACAGGATAGCAGGTATGAAGGGTAAGTGAAATTAGGTATAAAATTAATAAACATTTCAATATTCAAAAAGTGATTTGTAAACAAGAAGGGAGATATGAGAGAGGCGTTATTTTGTTTATTAGTTTTTTTTAAGAGTTTAAAGAGAGATTGAATGACAAGTCGGTACAGCTCATAAGTGGGTTTACGCATAATAATGTTGAGAAGAATAATTGAATGATAAAATGGAGGAAAACGATTAACAGCAGAAAAAAATTCATATAGGAATTCGGCTAGAATATGAATCAAGTCAGTTTGTGTTTGAAAAAGAGACTCACGCACACACTCCCGACTAGGATTCGAATGCTATGTTGTTCGTGGATGATGCTTGAATATATTGGAGTGCATTAGAGAGAAGATGTGAAGAAATATTGAAAAGAGGTTCTTTACAAAGAGAGGGTTGGACAGAACTGCAGTGGAATAATAGATAGGCAGGGCAGAAAGAGAAGGAATTAATATATTAGATAATCGCTGGAAACATCGCTCAGAAGATCGAATCAAAGAGAAAACAGTGGTGAGAACTATGACTAAGTGTGTTAGGAGCAAATACGGAAGGTTTTGGTGAAATCAATAGAAAAAAACAGGAGATGGACGGAGTACTGAGGTAATAGCTGAACTGCTAAAATGTGAATGAACAGGAGGGAAGGAGGAGAGAGAGAGGAAGATGGGAGGGGAAGAGATAACTATGGAAAAATTAGAGGTGGCTCTGAAGTATTGGATGACGGTAAGAAGGAGGTGAAGATTGGGAGATAACCAACATAAGAATCTGTAAAAACGCAAAGAGATTTACGGATTGGACGATTAGAAGAAATGAAATGAAAAGAACAATAATATATGAAAATATCGCTGAGAGTGACTAGAATCCGACTTGTTAGATTCTGAGAGAGAGAGATGAGAGAGACATCACCTATTGAATATCACAGTAAGTATATATTAGATAATATAGTGATTTGTCCGTAAATTTTTATACAAGGAAATGTAAGGTGAAGGAATCAAATAGCATGACGAGGTCAAATAATAACTTACCGGAAGATAGACTAACTGAGCTCTCAAAGGGTATTACTCGATTATACTTGGTTATATATATATACTATATTCTATAACGAAATATATATTATACTATGTAATTATGATATTATACTATATAATAGTCATTATGATTAGGTGCAAAAAAGATGACTAAATTATACCTATATTATTATATGGGTTAGGTAGTGAGAATTTTAGGAAGAAAAGCGTTAGAAGAATAGTTAGTAATGATCGCCCCAGATGGGGTATACGTAGACGTGATATAGAAAGAACAAGAAACACCACGCACAGTGATTCTCATCTTAGTTCCATCGTTTTGTAGCAAATTACGTTTGAAAGGTTTGGCGCATTTCCAACAAACGAGGCCAGTGTTTATATCAACTAAACTGCTTTTTCATGATCTTGAAGTAACTTAGAGCTTCTACGATTCGTGTGCTACAGTATGATGAGACTGTTGGAGAGATGCCTGGATGTACGCTTACAAGATCATGAGTGGGCTAAGAGCAAGTTGACGTAGGAGACTACTTTGTGAGGATTTGTACAGGAAATTCAACCAGTAATAACTGCAAATGTAATGTATGCTATAAAACAGACAAAAGAGCAATCGAAGCAGATGGTTAGATGTAGCAGATAAGGTGTTAATATCCACGGACCCACAGTGAACGTATTAGAAAGATATGTGCAGGTGAAGTATTATTGGGCTGCATATACTATGGGTATGAATTCTTTTTTACAAGTGGGTGCCGGAAAGCGTTAGTGGGAGCTACAAGGTATAGAGAGGAAGTGATATTTTTTCAGACTAGCTTGGAGAGGTCGGCCTTGACTATCAGATTATTAAACGACAATAAAGACGAGAAAGATCAACTTTTGGTTGATCCATTAACGAGAAGATTAAAGGAGGAGAAGAGTTGAGGAGATAGAGGTGGATGGACTGAGATAAAGACGGTGGAGAAATGTAAATATTTGGGCGGAGTATTTGGAGAAGAGAGAGAATGCTCACAAGAAATATCATAAGTGGCGTGCTCCATTATGGGTAATGAGGTCGCGTTAGAGAGAGTGGTATCCATATTTACTACTGAAGATAGAACACAATAGATGGGTGTGGTGGCTAGGTTGAAAAGGGATTTCGAATAGTTGTAAACGATTACTATAGTGGGAGTCAGAACAACAATGGAGTATCGACAACAGAGAGGATTATAGAATAGTTAGGCGAAGATATGATTAACGTTTGAGAGGCGATATAAATTGAAAAAGACTAGAAAGAGTACACGAGTACATAGAAAGATATATGGGAGGTAAGTTGGAGTGATAAGCTAATATATTATGAATTATAGCATAGGAGTGCACTAGATTGAGGTAGTTTGGGATAGACATCATGGAGAGTGATGGCAAGTAGAAGAGAGTACTTATCATATATGTATAAAAAGAGATGGGAAGTGGATTAATATACGAAGGAAACTGAACCAAGAGTAATATAGAGACGTAACGTATGAAGATGGGAAAAGTAATACTACAGGGTGGTAAGGATTACTATATGAAAAGTAGCATTTAGGTTTTGCATTACAGTCGATGACAGGATCTGAGGGAAAACTTATGGTATTTTCGGAATAATATGTAGTTTCAGAGCAGTGAATCGTCGTCTCTTGCAGACCTGACAGGGTCTTGATCTTCCTGTGAGAGCTTTTTGATAAATTGTTAATATTATATATATAAATAGTAGCGCTTTCGTGAAACTAAAAAATGTAAAAATTTTATTAGCAAATATATATAAGTATCCGGCCGGATATCACAGATATTAATTACCGAATAGGTTACTTTTTGTTAGTATATATAGAATATATAAGGAACAATTGAGACGAAAATTGTGCGCTACTTTTAACTATTACTCTTATTAATGGAAAAAAGTTATACATAAGCATTTATTACAAAGTTGATTTAAAAATTCCATATATTTTCTTACTCATATTAGAAATATACGATTCTATATGGTAGGTATCTTATTTTCATGGCCATATCATCATATTCTCAGTCTAAGCTGTAAATTTAATTTCATTGAATAAGTTAATTTGTTATGTAATAGTTTCTTAGAGAGTTATCTTAGGTTGGGCCTAATTAAATTGCTCATGAACTGTATTAAGGATTAGGCATATATACTACTTTAATAGCAGTTTATCACAGATTAGCTCTACTATTATAAGTCTCACTATAATAATTATTGATTACAAGGAGGTAAAAGGGGGATACCCATGTCAGGAATAGAAATGATACGTTGAAAATAGATGTTGCTGGATTTAAACATCATACAGAGGTTAGCATGAATACTCTTATACTTCTATTTCCATAAAAGAAATTTAGACGTGACTTAAACTCGGGTACTTGTTCCAGTTTGCTCATCATCTATCATGATATTATTATTATTCAATTAATTTTATTCTTTATTACTGGAGATATGGTACACTATATTGATTTTGATGGATAAAAAAGAGAAATAATTGCAGTCGTCTCTACTTTTGTTTTCAGTATAAGCTAATGAGGTATGGAAGCGCTGTCTTATTAACAAGATAGAATAAGCAGATTCATGTTACCTATGTTTGTTTTCTAGAGCGCAAGGTAGGGGTGTGTCTAGTTGATAATTATATCTCTCTTTTCTAATCTTTTTCTCTTTCTCTGTACGTTAACTATTATATTTGATAATATTTTTCAATTATCTTCACTAATCAAGTTTTTGGAATTTGGATTTTTCATATAAATAAATCGGTAGAGGGTGATACATGAAGAATTAGTATTACATGGTTATATCTGTAAATATAATAAGAAAACCGATCACCGTTGGTTTATAAATTTATTATAATTGATAAAAATAATAATTTTTTTTTATATTCAAAATAAATAATACATGCTTGATATACCACAGACAATTTAGATATTTTATCCTTATGATATATTTTTTTTTTTGTTTAATTATCTTAAAATTATTATATCTACTATTTAATGTTAATTTAAATTTTGTCTGTGTATGTATTTGGCGATCTTGTGATAACGTGTTCATCATCGTATGACTTACTAATTCAATTTGGAAGATGATGGAAAAAGGGAGTAGATATATACATTGAATCTTATTTTTATCCTAATTAATTATTACAACCAAAGTTATATGCATAGTATGATTCTTAGGATAATTGTGATATGCTGAATCTAAATGATAACTAATATAAATAATTTACTTAATTATATAGTATATTATATCTGTTAAAATTAAGCAATGAGAACTAAACTTTATGTAATATAGATAATACTAAATAAAATAATTATTTAATAAGCACTGACTGAGAACTGACGATTGAGATTTCTAAATTTTCTTTAAAAACAAATATATGAGTTACGAACAAAGTAAATTAGTTACAGTTGTTTGACATGGTGGAATATGTATATCTGAGACTGAGGATTGTGTCATTGGAGATAATAAGGTTGAGAGGCTGTGTGATGACTGTTGTGAGTGTGTTGTGGATTTGGTTGATGATCTTGAATAATGTATTGTGATCAGGCACAAGGAATTTTAGAAAGATATTTACGAGAGACTATTCGTCAAATAGGATCGAGTGAGTAATTGATCCCTGCCACTGATTGTAGCCAACAAAGACGGAGGTTTGGTTCACTCCAGATTTTCCTTTTTCAAAGGACTAAAAATAAATATTATAAAAGGAAATATATCTATAAGGAGCTTAGTAACTCTATGTATGCAGAGATCAATAGGTGCTAACTGAAATTTATTTGATTGAATAAGATATAAATATAAATTAAGAATTCTATAGATAGGACAAGTTTTTTATACTATAAAATACACAAGAGAGTGGGTGACCGTCAATGGCATAAATGTATGGCTTATAGGTAGTCTATAATAATATAATATTCTGTCTAATTTTGTATGAGTAGAATACGATAAAACCAATGTTTTTTCATCGGAGCATGTGGGCTCGGCCGCCTTCCCGGTATTCTTGGATATAAATGAATACGGAAATTTCATGCCTCATCAATATAGTCAATCATATTTATTATTTTCAATAAAACTATATGGTGTTTTGGATAAGAGAATAGCTTGAAGGAGATGCCGCAATTTCCCGACTCAAATGCGTATGGCAGCTGATGTGTTATTTGATCGAATTAATATGTGGTGTTATCTCTAGACTTTGCACATAGTTCCTTACTACGAGAGCTGAGCTAGCCTGAACTCGTAGGCTACTGTACATATGTGTTATTTGTTCTTCAGTGGTGATGAATTTAACTGATGACGTTTAACTACTATTATGCTATACTTTACATTAATTTGAAAAAAAAGTTCTACTTGTAATAAGGAATGGCCTCTGGTTCTGTCTCAATTTCTTCTGTTAATTTTTCATAGTTATAATTCCAGTAAATGAGTTAACTCTATGTTTTATTGTTGTCTATTGTTATGCGTCTTTTCGTTTATCTTTGTTTGTTTCTTTTTCGTGGAGTCCGTTTTTTTTTAGTCTTCGAAGGTGGATGATTTTGCATTAGTGTGCTGAGAATTTCTCCTTCACATGCGCGGAATGCATGGAAGGTCTCATTGATTTCGGGAGGCTCACTCTTTATGAATATGTGCTTAATGGCCAACTGTCTTACAAAACTATGGAGATTAACTTCTGTCTAACAGGTATGGCTAGGCACAGACGAAACTTGTTGAGTGAAGCCAGAAATTTTCATACTGAAGACGTCCTCTAACTGGAAAATTCAACAATTCTCCATTACTTTCTTTCGCACATCTAGCATATTCTGCTCAGATTGTAGACTTCTGAAAAGCACTTTGAACTGAAGAAAATGTATGATATTGTTTCAATTTGCTTGTATATTGTAATTGAATTTGTATCATTTAGATAACTTACTGAAAAACGTATAATATATATATATATATTATATATATATTATATATATTATATAATATATATAATATAATTTATATATATATATATATATATATTATATATATATATAATATATATATATATATATATTAATATATATGCCTCTCTCTACTCTCCTCTCTCTCTCTCTCTTTTCTCTCTTCTCTCTCTCTCTTCTCTCTTCTCCTCTCTCTCTCTCTCTCCCTCTCTCTTCTCTCTCTCCTCGTCTCTGTCTCTACATCTCTCCTTTAGTTTAATATAAAAATTATATTATATAATATATAATATATATATATATAACCCCATATATATCATATATATAATATACTATATATATATATCATATATATATATAAATTATATAATATATATATATAATTATATATATTATAATAATATATATATATATATATATTACTATATATATATATATATTATTAATTATATATAATATAATAATTATACAGCCCCATGTCTTCACATTGAGCAATTTGAAACATAATCAGATTTATCAGTGATAGGAACAGTGTCAACTGAAGGCTTATATGTGCTCTTTTTTCTGCTTTGTTAGCATTTGCATTTCTTTACTTTGCTTCCATTTCCTTGATTTTTCTGTACTCTTACTCTCTTTCTGATTTCCAAAGTATTTCATTTTTATGTACAATTGCTTTTTTTGTACTTCGGTATGTGTTGTTCTTCCTTGAACATTATTGGCCACTCAGTGAAAGCACATTTACAAGGTGCTCTTTATACTTTGTATGTATGATTTTCTTAACAGTAAATAGAGAATGGACAGGTGTTTGGTTTTTTTCCAGAATTTTAAATCGAATGTGAGAAATAAACAACTTTGAACATTTTCCGGGATGTAATTAATTATAATTAATATTATCCTGAAAACCTTTTCTATATAAATAAGGTAAATGATAATAGTTTAGTAACTGGTAATGATAAATTTAAAGAATTTTAACAAAACAAACAAACAACGTATAATTTAGAAAAAAAAAAAACAAAAAAACGATTAAAAAAAAAACACGTTTTTTTTAAACAATTTGGGGTGACAACCCTCTGGGTAACAATTACCCATAATAAATATATAATAAATATATATATATATATTATATATTATATATAATATAATATTATATAATATAATATATATAATATATATAATATTATTATACAATGGATGTAGATATATGTAAGGTAAGATTATGGTGGAAGCAATTACGAAATCCGGATGACATCTCAAAGATAAGAAAGGTACAACAAAACGGATAACATGTATAGATCATCACCACAAACGACCTACGGATGAAAAATGAAATTTTTTTTTTTTTTTTTTAATTTATATCCAAAACTACGATAGGTACAAAAAATAATAAATAATAGAATCAGCGTATAAAATTATGTATTAAAAAATTTTTTTTTTTAACTAAAAGATACCAGGTAAACAACCGCAAAGTGCAAAGAGCGGGTCTCTCGGCTCCTGGGGACAACGGGGTAGTACTAATTCTCCCCTCCGGGAGGTCTCCGGAACCCCGCTCTTGGTATTTAGGTGTCGCGGGGTTCCTCCGTCCCTCCCGGGGTATGGAAAACGGTCCCCCCCTCTGTCTACCGTGGCTCGAGCCCTTAAAGAATTTATTTAGCCAATTTATATATCTTATATTTTTCTTACACCAAACGTATTTGGACATGTAGCTATTATCCTGATAATTTTTTTTTTTCATTTATACATTTAAATTTAGTACGCTGGTTCTATAATATGTTATCACGCTCTTGTAACCTATCTTAGTTTCGAGATATCATGCGGGTAACTTCTTTATATTCACCATATATAATATATATTATATATAATATATATATATATAATATATATATATATTATATTAATATATATATATATATAATGATATATAATCTATTATATATATATGGGCAAAAATTTAAGATTGTGACATAGAAATTTTACGAGTAGTTGAAAAAGCTGCGTGAGTCGGTATTAGATCGACTCGTGCCGATTTCGTGAGGCGATTGAGTCACTATATATATATATATATATATATATATAATAGTATAAATATATATATATATATATAATAATATATAATATATATATATATATATCACGGCGCATTAGGGGGGCTCCAGCCGACGGGGAACAGATGGGGGGACGTTTTTCCTACCCCGTAGGGGATGGAGGGAGGAACCACGCGACACCCAAATACAAAAGAGGGGGGTTCGGAGCCTCGGAGGGGGGGGGAATCAGTCCTACCCTTCGTTCCCAAAGGCTCGAGAGACCCGACTCTGTTATCAAGGCGATACTACCCTTGGGATACCCATTAGTTTAATTTTTTTTTTTTTTAAAACTAACGGGTACCTCAAGTAGACCATCCCCGATGGCAGGATCGGGTTCTGCGGCCTTCCGGGAACGAAAGGGTAGACTATTTCCCCCCTCCGGGAAGGGTATTGGGTGTCGCGGGGGTCTCGCCCTCCACGTAGGGGTATGTGAAAGCGTCCCCCATGCTGTTCCCGCGTCGGCTCGACCCCTAATGGCCAGTATATATATAATATACTATATATTATAATATATATATATATATATATATATTATATTATAATATATATATATAATATATATTATATCTATATATATAAGATATATATATACTGGCATATTTGTAGATACTGTACTGTGATTTTTTCTGAAAAAATTTCTAGTTCCAAAAAAAATTTCTAAGTTAGAAATAGTTAAGTTTATAGTAAAGTTTCTAAGAAAATCTTAGTGGCAAGCTTCTGAATTATGCTACAGAAGCTTGCCACTAAAGAATTTTCTTAAAAAACTTAACTTAACTTAACTTTTCTGAACTTAGAAATTTTTTTGAACTTATATATATATATATATATATATATATATATATATAATATATATATTATATATAATATATATAATACTATATATAATTATATATATATAATATAGTATATATATATATATAGCTATCTATATATATAAATATATAATATATATAATAAATATATATATATATATTTATATTATATTTATTATATATATATATTATAATATATTAGGGATGTGCCGATAGTGAAAAAGCGAATCCCAGAAATATTCGGCAAAAGTATTCGGTGAATACCGAATATTTTGGCCGATAATACTTGCTATTCGGCCGAATAGTTATTATAAAGTTCTCATCCACTTAGGGAAAAATAAAGAAAATTAACTGGTCCAAAAAGGTGATAACTTGTCTTTGGATGCGACTCTTGTAGCAGATATATTGTAATTCGGAGGTGCTGATTCCATATATTATCTCGGAATTGCTGTATCAATTCCGTTTTTTGTGGCAGTCATGGGCTACTTTTAGCATATTCTAGGAAATGACAAAATTCATGAGTTGCGCATACGTAGGCTGTATAGCCGTTACCTTCCGCATATATCTACAGTAAGCAGCAAGTTTAACTGCGGTCGATATTCGGGAAGATGTGGTAACTTTATACGTCTACATGTATGGAGCCAATGAATTGGATGATGTCTCTTCCATCTGAAAACAGTCGGATGGTCCGTCATTGTCTCCACCCAGGGTGAAACTGAACGATGCTTGTATGAGAGTTGTATGTTGCCGAAGTTGTCCTGAGTCTTTGGCTTTCGGGTTGAATGAAAAATGACTACTGGAACATGGCACAAGAGTACATTTTTGTCGTAAGAGACAACAGAGCCGGAGGCTCTCCAGTCAGATGGTACCATTGTGTATTGCAGTGAAGTTGCAGGCCTACTGTCGCTATGGGGACTCCCAGCATTCGATGCAAGGTGAGTGGCGACTGTTTATTGATACTTCCAAGAGCAGTTTAAAGTGTGTGTTGTTACACAACGGCAACAGGTATGCTTCGGTTCCAGTAGGGTACTCTGTACGGATGAGAGAGGAGTATGCAAATATCAAGACAGTTTGGGAGAGGCTACATTATCAGGTACATGGATGGTTAACATGCGTCAACCTCAAAATGGTAAATATTTTGCTCGGTCAGCAAGCAGGTTTCGCCAAATATCCCTGCTTCCTGTGCTATTGGGACAGCCGGGCGGAAAGGAATCCTGGACCAAAGAGAATGGCCACCGAGGGAAACATTTGATGCCAGGTAGAGGAACAGTCGGTACGTGAACACTTGTACCAGAGAGAAAACATATCTTACCTCATATACATAAACTTGGTTTGATTGAAACAATTTGGAAGGCCCTGGACCATGAGGTGAATGCTTCCGCTATATATTACTATGCTCAATCGTTTCAGTCTGAGTGAGAGAAGAAAAGAAAGCTGGGATCTTTGATGGGCCCACAAAATCGGACACTCCTCCGTGAATGCTGCTTTGCTAAACAATGACTGTGTTAGAGGCAAGAACGTGGATTTCTTTTTCAGAGTAGCAAGAATTTTCTGGGGCAGGAAAGCCGAGAACATAACATTTACAGGAACTGGCTAGACAGTTTTCATCTCAATGGGATGTAGAATGAAGTATAAAGTTGCGCTACTAAGATTCTCACCTAAGAAAATTTCCTAATAACTTAGGCGATGTTAGTGATGAGCAGGGTGAAGGCTTCCATTCAAGATCTAAAGTTCATGAAGGACGTTACCAGGGGCAAGTGGATATCAATATGATGGCTGACTTTGTTGGAGCTTGATGAGGGTATATTCCAGCACGCTTGCACAGTAGATCGTCTACGAAGAGAAAGTTTACTTCAGCGGTATGTTTACATTACTAAACCCATTCCTTCTATACATTCATTGTTGTCCATATTACTCTTTATTCAATAGTTGATATATCTTTACATATATGTACTCAAGAAATGTAACATATGAATTGGATCACTTACTTCATATTTCATATATCCATATATATTTATATATATATATATATATATATATCTATATATATAATATCTAAATTATAATATATTATATATATATATTATATATTATTTATATATATTTATATATATAATATATAATATTATAATATATATATATTCAATAATACTCACAAATGCGATGGATATGCACAAAACGGTACATTTTGGAAATCAGACATCAATAATAATCAATTGCGAAACATGGGTTCAAGAAATTTCATGTTTACCCGTGTGTTAATATACAAAGTAATAAAAACAAAATAAATAAACTATTTCTTACCTATAGCAAACCATTCACATATTAAAAATAATTAAATGAAAATTGAAAAAGTTTCGTAGTAAGAATATTAAATAAACTTTCATTTTTAATAACTCTAAGGTTAGAATGACAGAACATTAGCAGTTCCCCATTTTCAGGGGATAACCTATTTCTTGTTATAAATATTCCTTTGTCTACGAATATTTCTTTCACTTTCGACTGATGACGTGGATCTGAGGTATTTTATTATTAGTGTGTGTGATTCATAAAACCTTTTTCCAGTGTTTTTCCACCAATTGGTCGATGTCATGGTCTTCGCTGTCAAAACACGAACTTATATTTTTGTTTATATCTTGATGTAATTCGTATGTAGCATTTTACTTTTATGTAGCAATAATTCACATCGTCAGAAGAATGGGACTTTTCTTTTTTACTCTCACGTTCTTTCTGTATGAAAATTACGTTGTCACATTTTCTTCAAAACAATCCATTAAAGAAGTGAAATGGAACCTTCAGCTTCACTTTCCGCATAAGGGAATCATCGTAGCAGAGAGTCAGGAGCTAAATTTTCATGCTTTCTTTCCATGCCTCAACGACCATGTTTTTTACTGATTCATTCTGATTCATGTGGAAAAATTAGCTTGATCGCAGATCTAAGAAAGTAGCTACACACAAAGATTTATCACATAGAAACTTAAAGTTTTTTTCTACTGATTTCTTAAGCTTTCAACGAAAGTGTAATTATTCCACTGAGCTTTTTACCTTTAATTGCTATTTTGAAAATCGAATAATGCTTAAAATGAAAGTGATTGGCGGCGGGCGTTGCTACCTTAAGCATGCTTGTTTTGATATTGTTGAAATGATTAGAGCTAACCACGCGGAAACAATTTTGCTCTAAAGAAAACCTTGTCATCAATTTTTTGATTGCATTCAGCAGCGTATATGGATAGGGGAATTTTTGTTCAAACAATCTTTTAAGCATATCATAAGTTCTTGTTCCAGCGTGTAGAAACGTCTTGAATTAATTTATTCTGTCATTCAGCTGCATTGTAAAGTTTTAAGCTTTGCGTCTGCCGTGCTGAATGGTGAAAATGAGAGGATGTGCTTCTGCGAGTAAATAAAATATCTTTAACAGACTTCAGACAGCGTCAATCCATTTTTTCCGTACCGCTGATGGCCGCTCGATAATTTTTGAAAACTTTTATATTTTGCATTGCGTTAATGTTATCCCTGCAAAAACTAACAGGAAATTTTTGTAGATTTACCTCTGGTTGTAACAGGGTAAAGCCACAATGTTTGACATTTGATATATACAGTCACATTTCGATAGCTAAGGATTTTAGTATATCTCCATATTGGTAATTCTGATACCAAATTTCATAGAGAGTGATTTGTTAGGGATACTTGAAGGTACATTTGGCCTTTCCTGTTTTTTTTTTGGGAAAATAATATTTCACCATGAAAATGAGTCCGAAAAATTGTGTTAAAAATTTAGTAAATATTAAACTCTGTAATTTTAAAAGAAGGAAAAAAATTTAACGATATAAATTTTGTGTGATGATACATACTAAGTACGAAATACTTAAATTATAACAAGTTTGACCAAAATGTTTTTTTAAAAATGTTTAACAAATGTTTGATTAAAATGTTTTTAAAACATCTGTAAACTTTGAACTTAATATTCTGATGGGGTAAGTGTAAAAATCTGAATTTTTCACCCATTATACTACATACCATAGATGTTCCTTGCACGTGCAATTTGACTTTGGTATTGCTTGGGATAAGAAATTCTACTACAGAAAATGTGAAATAAATAATATCTTTTCTTTTCTTTTTTTCTGGGGAAATTTCCCTTTAGTTTTAAGTATAAAGATAAAAAAAAACTTTAAAATATGATGGAATGAGTTTTAAAGCAAATTTTAATCCTCTTTTGCAGATGAGAAAAACAGGTAAAAGAAAGATAAATACCACACACCTTAACAGAAGTGGAATCCTTTACCAAATAAAGAATTTTTTTTTTTTTTACAGTCATTAAGTCCCGTAAGAAATATTTTGTAAATTGAGTTTTAGTTAAGCATTATGAGTTAAATAAATGTAAAATAATTGTGTTGTCAACAAGATGAAAGAAAAAAATCTATTAAATGGTGAGAAAAGAAAGAAAAAACTTTCTCCACACAAATATTGGTTTTTTATTGTGATGTCCCAAATACAGAAGAATTATGAAGATTCGTATCCTCAAATGAGTCAGTGCGGATGTAGAAAAGATCCGCATATGAGAAATCTTTACAATCAGGCTCTGCTACAAAATTATTAAAATTAAATATAAATTAAATCGAAAACTGGTTACTAATTTAAGTTTTTTTTTTTTTTTTTTAAAATATATGTAAATACATAATTTGCCTGAAAGTTGAAAAGCCTAGTATAATTTTCAAGATGGAAAAAAGTCGACGGCTATCTTTATAGCCCTGATAAGTGTATGAAAAATGTGTATAATCGTTGGCCCTTGGCGAAATGTTTTTCCAGTGCCGCTCCATGCATTTCTTTGCATCTTGCTACGGAAAAATGCCTGTGGATGGGGTTGGAAGAACAACAAAGCGTAATTAAGCAAAGTCAAGCTTAAAAGAACAACAACACACCAAATTTTTAATAATGACCAAATATATTCATTCTGCAAAAAAAAATAAGAGGAAATAACCTTATTTTCTCGTAAAAGAAGAAGAAATTGAGGAGCACCACGGAAGCTTAATGTGTTAAATGAAAATCGACAGGGAATACACCATCTAAGAAAACTTTCAAAAATTCGTTCCACCTTCAAAGAACATAATTAGGGGCTATCCAACCTCAAAAACTGACGTTTACAAAGACCACTGTGTCAGCAAAAATTGTTTCATTAAGTGTAGAAATAAATGACACAGTAGCTTGCGTATATGATGACAATGGATTGGAAAGGTAGAAAATAAGTGTGGAGAACGAAGATGTTTACATATATTTTTAATCATCCTCCGACCCAGAACTTATCAGTTCAAGATGTCAGATGCGTCGGGCGTATGGATTCCCAATGAAAAATATTACGAAAACTTTCCTGGGCTTGAAAATAAAAAATGTCATTAAAGGCAGAAATTACAACATCTCAAGCAAAGTTTCGGAAGAAATCTCTCTTCTTCTGAAGAATCACAGATAACAGCCGCAATGGAAAATATATATATATATATATATATATATATATATTATATATAAATATATATATATATATATATAATATATATATATATATATAAGTATATATAATATATATATATATATATATTATAATATATATATATAAGAAATGCCTTAAATGTGAGAATCATGTGTATATATATATTATATATATATATATATATAATATATAATATATATATATATATTATATATATAATATATATATATTATATATATATATATATAATATATATAATATACCTATAGTATTTACTGCACAATTTTATTATTTTGCATTTAAAGGTTTTTTTCTATTTATAATCATACCTGATGATATATATATACAATATATATATATATATATATTATATATATATATATATATATATATAATATATATATATATATAATATAAGAAATATATAGGATACAATGACACATACCTATAAGTTTTTTTTTTTCAAAAGTTATTTAGTTAATTTACGAATTAGAGTAGCTACGAATGGCACATTCTTAAGTATATTAACCTTAAAATTAAAGTTTTTTAAACATTGTTTTCATTTCTCCTTGATGCCACACTATTTTATTTGTCTATGTATTTTTCTTGAACTATAATAACTATATAATACTATTCATAACACAACTTGAAAAAATTTTTTTTTGGCATTTTGAAAGCTGGTATTTCTTAAAACAAGGGGCAAAGACCAAAGTCGAAATTGCAGGTGAAGAACATCATGGTATGAGTATAATGTTGTGAAAATTCAGCATTTTAGCACTTACCCCATCAGAGATATTTAGGTTCAAAGTTACCGATTTCCGAAAAATTGATTTTTTTCAAATCTCTGTAAATTTTTTAAGAAATATTACCAAACTTCAAATTAGATTTAAGTTAAACCCTACTTTTAGTATGTATCATCACACAAAAATTTTTTTATCGTTAAATTATTTCCTTCTTTTAATAATACACCCACGAAAATTGAAATTTCTTCATTTTAACACAATTTTTTTTTATTCATTTTCATGGTGATATATTATTTTCCCAAAAAAAACAGGAAAGAGGGCAAATGTACCTTAAAGTATCCTTAACAAATCACTCTCTATGAAATTTGTTATAAGAATTATGGAGATATGGCTTAAAATGTTACCTCTATTAAGTGATAAATTTTGCTCCACTGGTCAAACATTTTGCTCACCCTGTTCAACCAGATAAATCTACAAAAACGCAATGGTGGTTCTGAACTTCCAGGATAACCATTAACGCCATGCAAAATATAAAGTTTTCAAAAATTATCGAGCGGCCAACTTCCATTATTTTGGTACGCAAAAAGTGGAATAGACCCCTTCTGGAACATAGAAATATAGTTGCCATAAGTTTGCATCAGAATCGCCTAATTTGCATGTAATGAAGACTTTGTCAAGTTGATGGTGTAAACTTCAACTAGAGAGAATTGAGAGGCTTTGTTGGTCAGTTGAGACTTATAATATACTACTAGTTTTATGTCGTGTTTGATTCTAAAATGTTTAAAAATGTGGGTGAAAAAAAAAAAAAAACCATGAACGCTGATAACTAATATTCTGCGACATTCTCATCCACGTAAGTTGACCCATGGAGGTGTTGTGGTAAGATGTTTGCAGTTTTTTCCTGCAAAAATAGTATCGCCTTCCACCCTCACCCTCATCATCCCATAAAGTATATTATTTATATAATATAAATTAAATATATAAATATATATATATTACAGGTTCAATCTGTTTAGATATTATATATATATTATATATATATAGTATATATATTTTTTTTTTTTTTAAATAGATAAAAACACCGTCACTCACGGGCAGAGTCCTAATCAAGGAGGAGGTGTACTCATTTTTATGCCCGAGTAAGACGTAAGCCAAGCCCCAAGGAGAGAATAGCTCACATTCTCCACCCACCAGTTGCAACCTGGGACCCTCGCTTGGATTGGCGAGAGCTCTACCACTGAGCTATCGGGCGCTTTTAATAAATAAATATGAAGTACATAAAAAAATTTAAAAAAATATATACATATATGTATATGTATGAATTTCATAGATTACATTACCAATTCCACTATTAACATCACAAGTATTATTAACCCGACTTTATTATTGATTATCATGATTATTAATTTCTTTATCATCACTATTATTAATATCATCATCATTACTATCATTACTATCACTACCACATCTTATCATTACTATTATTAACATTAACACTATTGATTACGCAATTAATTACCAAATTATCATTAACACTATTCATCATCAGTATAGTGAATTAATATTAGTCTAATTGTGATCGATCATGAAAGCATCTGATACTCTGCCAGACTTATAACAAAACATAAATAATAATAATCTTAAAAGTGATTGTGGCTGATAATGATGTAATTATACAATGTATGTATTATTTAATTTAAATATTTAATATAAGTCACTAGAATTAATATAGTAATACGAATATATGCGAAATTATTAGTTGTATCAATATTTAATTTTAAACATGAGTGCAGTATAGTGATAGTAGTTGATAATGATATAATGATAGTGATAGTATTAATGATAGTAGTGATATTAATTTTATATGTATGTGTTTGTATGTGTATGTGAATTAGGTTATGTATATTATATATATATATATATATATATATATATATATATTAATATATATAATTATATATATATAATATATATATTATATATATATATATATATATATATATATATAATGTATGTATATATTGTATGTGTATATGTATCTGTATTGTGTATGTATTTTATGTATGTATGTGTATATGTATGTGTATGTATGTATATATGATATATATATATATATAATATATATATATATATATATATATTTATATATATATAATATATATATATATATATATATATATTATATATATATTATAATGTATGGTATATAGGTATATAATATATATAGTATGTATATAGTAGTATATATATATATATATGTGTAATAGTATAATATATATATATGTTTTTTTAAATAATTTATTATATAAAAAAGCGCCGATAGCTCAGTGTTAGAGCACTCGCCCAAACAAAGCGAGGGCCAGGTTCGCAAACTGGTCGGTGGGAGAATGTGAGCTAATTCTCTCCTTGTGCTTGGCTTCCTCTTGCTTGGACATTAATTGAGTACACCTCCTCCTTGATTAGGCTCGGCCGTGAGTGATGTGTTTATCTCTGTAAAAAAAAAAAAAAAAAAAAAAAAAAAATGTGGTAATGGCGAAGACGTTGACCATCCAAATTCCAGTTCTTCTGTAAATACATTTGAAGGTAGAAGCTTACTCTTTGAAGTGTATAAAATATTTGAAATTAATTTCATTTCAAAAAGAATTACATTGGCCATTTTGTTGCCTCACACCAGTTGATTTAAAAATTTTGTTTAGATTCTTAATTAGTTATTGGTGTAAAAAGCCAATAACGTAGTCTATCATCGAAAATAAATACCAAATACAAAAATATTAATTTTTAAATTTTTCAAATCTGCCTTCAATGTTTATTCCAATTGCTAAGATTCTAAATGCTCTTCTTGTAGTCTTATCTTCTCTCCCAGCAAATCATTTCTTCCAACCTGGTGTAAATATCATTTCTTCAGACCTACGCTGCTTCTCCTCATTCCTTGTTGTTCCTCTTCTGTTTTCTTCTCCATCCCTCTAAATTT
This sequence comes from Trachelipus rathkii, assembly GCA_015478945.1. Classification (NCBI taxonomy): domain Eukaryota; kingdom Metazoa; phylum Arthropoda; class Malacostraca; order Isopoda; family Trachelipodidae; genus Trachelipus; species Trachelipus rathkii. The sequence continues at coordinate 25,784 of JABUQX010006616.1, read as the reverse complement.
TCTGCGACCATACAAGACAACGTCTAAGCTTCAATACAATATATATTATCTTTAGCTGTAAATTAATCTTGCTCCTGTATCTAAATACATAGTAATTCTACCTTATTTTTGGGTATATATTGATATATAACCATATATATAATATATATAGTATATATATATATATATATATATATATATTTCACAAAGATCTAGATGACATCAGAATGTCAAAATGGCGTCACCTTGACATCATGATGGCATCACGATGTTTGTAAGTATCCAATGATTTTGGATATCTATGTGATTTCACCAGAATTATCATGGTACTTTTCCCTATGGCACATCATCACATCAGGGAAATCGGACCCTCATCAGACAGACACTATTTGCAAAAGAGAGATTTTCCACCACACCCATGACAGCATTATCATGACAATAACGCCATCTTGGTAATTATGACATACAAGATAATTTAACAATATGTTACTTTCTAATAATTAAATATTAAAAAATAATAATCTAGTGTGGTTTCTGGAGATATCTGGCAATTCATTCGACTCGGAAGAGGTTAATTTCTCTCTTTACCGTCTCATCCATCTGGACAATCGATTGATACTTCCTCAGAATTGGTCTGCTATGACAAAAGACATACCACAACCCTGTTAGCTTTATCATGACAATAGCATGATACAGCCATCAGGTTAGAAGAATAATAATTACCATTTGTTGCAATATATTATAATGTTCCAATCGAAAACTTACAACCTTCAGAAATATTACCATAGAAATCAGGTTAGAAAAATATTAAATACCATGTGTTGTAATATATTATAATATATTGTAATATATTACAATCGAAAACTTACAAAAGATTACCAGAAATTTTACACTAGGCTTTCTAAGTTCAACTAAGATGAGATCATATCTGCTGCATTAGGTAATAAATAATTATAATAAATTTTACCTAACATCACATCTACGGATTTATTTGAGTTAGTTGGGACAGTAATGGAATTGATAGAATGAACAGAAATCCAATTGAAAGTTGGTAATTTCAGACTATAATCAGAAGCGACTATTTCAGCATCTTCGCCTGTGCAATGGAGTAATTTTCTGTGATAAATCAAGGATGAGATTACTTTCTCATAATGCAGAGGTGCAGAGAACTATTAATTCAGGCATATAGATTAAAGGTACTACAAAAAAGAGAGTCGGCTGAGTAGAAAAACCATTTTCAAAAAGTGATGGGGAACCCTCAGACAAGACTCAATGGGTATTATATGACCTTGTCACAGTCCACTGATATTCTTGAGACCAAAATCTCTATATGCTTTAATAAGGGAATCAGAGATGAGCTGATCTGAGTGATCTTTGTTTTGGTTTCAATCAAGCATCCATAATATACTGTGTTATCCTTATTAAAGGCGGCACAAACGACCAGTCGATCAGGTTCTCTTTTTCCATCGTCAGAGATTAATAGAAATAGTAGTTGAATTACTCTCTTCTGGTGACAAACTGGTGAAATTGTATTTATTTGGGTCAGCAATTAAGAAATTATTGTTCTGATTCTGAGGAGTCATTATTCGTTCTTTCAGAGAATATATTTGGCAAGGAGAATGACGAGACTACACTTTCTGTTTCAGAAGGAATATCCTCAATCCTTATTGTTTTTATACTCACCACAACAGGATTTTCGGTTGTGGGAACTTCCAACAGAAGAGGTGGGAAAATTTTGGAATTTGAAATGGTTGGAAATAATACCTTCGTTGATTCAGGGACAGAAATCACACTATCTTAAAGGATCGAAGAGACAGTGGTTTTAGACTGTGCTTCAGAATCTGCCAAAATTTGAAATAAGATCTTTGATGATTCGGTGGTGGCACTATTCGCATTATCTGAGTTATCTTCCGAGTGTTCTGAGTTATCTTCTTTATTTCCTGGGTTATCCGAGTGTTCTGAGTCTAGTACAGAAAACTTTCCACAAGGTAGCTCAGTTCCATGGAGGACTGTAGTTTAAAGTCCTAGCCTCCTGGCGGCTAATCGGCTTTTCAGCTATGCCCATGCAACGGCCCTCATAATGTGCTGAGTGGCACCAGTCACATTGGTCCAGGTATCGACGTTGAGGACGAGAATCGTCACTTCTGCTTGTCGGTACCTGCTCTGCGTTTCTGTATGTTGTAGTCGAAATCTTTTTAACATCGCCAGAAATTTCTTTTCGGGGAGATGACCTAGACGGCGATGACTTTGGACGGTTGTCGGTATTCCTCCGTGGCGTCTTATATGAACACTGGGGTCCGTGACAGAAGGGACAAACCACTCTGGGTATTCTGTGTTGACTGAGGAGGAGATCCATAGGATTTGCATTCAGATCAAATGTGTCCTTTTTTTCTGCAATAGCTACAAATACCTAAGTATTTGTAGCACTCGTTCATTTGATTTCCTAGATTTTCACAATAATCACAGTGAACCCGTCCCCAGTTGTTTGGGTCGGATGATGTGTAGGTGTTATTTTTGCCGTTTTTCGGTGAAGAAATAGGATTCTGCAGTCAGTCATCGAATTTCTGTCGATTGTCTCGATAAAACCTACTTCCATTTCTGGCATTATTATTATTGAAATTGGGTTTTCTTGAATTGGTGTTTTGGTAGTTATGGTAGTTCTTGTTAGGATTTTTATGACGGGTATTGTTGTCATAATTTATCCCTTTTAATGTGTCTACCCAACTGGGCTTGACCACGTCAATACATATAGTCTCATTCAGGTCACCCTTGGACAGATCGACCTTTTCCGCGGAATGGGATTGAAAATTGGATTTGAGTACGCTTTGTTATCCTGGTCATAAGAATCGGTCAGTCTAACAATCGTATCCCAAGTAACACAAAACTGTGTATCCAGTTCTTTTTGGATGATGGACTGTTTTACCCTTTTTGCAATATACTGCGGGAGGCTAAGGATAAAGGCAATGCGCATGCTCGCGCATATCCAAGCCTATGTAAGCTCTGAGCCAACTGCTCTAGAAGAAGAGCAAACATGTGTATGCTTTCGTCTTTGTTTCGGTAAGAAGCATGATAGGCTTGAAGCCTATACTCGTTTTTTCACTTCTCTTTTGTGTGATACGAACAGATGAGGGTGTCTTTCACGGAAGCGTAATTACGGTCTTCCTTGGTAATGAGATTATACAATTGGAGGAATGTACCTTCCAATTGTCCTCCCAGCAAGCGTAACCATTGCTGGGCAGCATTCGGGTAATGTAAAGAGAAATATGCCTCAAAATTGGCAAAATACAATAACAGATCCTGATCCGCCTCATTTATATTTGCCGGGATCAACAACTTTGAGCCTCTCGAGTTTTTGATCAGTTGAGTCGGCAAGATGATGGCTTGTGTCGACAATTCGATATGCTGGTCCATCTTGCTGTCTGTATAGTTGGCAAAAGTCAGTTGAGGTTGAGGTGGCGGAAAACTAGGGTTTCTAGTGTAATGGGGAGAAAAATTATAAGGAGAATTCATGAAATGGTACCACGTGGGTTCTGGACGCATTGCTGAGGTTAATCGAGGGTTATAGGAATTACGGGGAACTGAGGACGAAATATCAGGATGGGAAGTCGCCTCAGGATTTGGAAATGATGGAAATCCTGTATTCATTTTGGGCGATGACCCGTTATCTGTAGCAGGCATATTCCTGTATGCCGGGTTCATCGTATAAGTATTTTATGTAGGTTCTGTGGCGTAAGATGTCAAGGGAGAATTTATTGGTGACCCCAAGTTGATGAGTGAAAACTCTTGGGTCAACGTATCTTGGTTCTCTATCACACACTCTTGTTGAAATGGCACCCCCATATGTTGAGGTTGCTGCGAAATATTACTTGAAATAGTATACTGAGTGCATTTGCATTTGAGCTTTATGCTCTTACAGCACCTTGAAATCTGTTTTCAGAGAAATTTGTGGGTGGTAGGGTTAAGTGATTGGGTTTTTTGTATAAAATGAGTGGTATTTTTGATGTGAGTGGGGGGAATATGTCCTATAAGAGGTGTGAGGGTTTTTGATAACCAAGCAGATAATTTGTATGTATATCTCGCAAATCTTGTGGTTTGTATCGAATAGGTTGAGGGGAGTTTTGCTTGCTGAGTTTTTGGGGAGACCTTTTTTTTAAGTTTTTCATGTTGCATTCCTTCTCTTTTACGTCCGTCCCTGTCCTTCTCCCCTAATTTACTCAGAAAATTACTTTAGAAAACCACATCACTAACCTACCCGTTCCTCCTCATGAAACAACTCATACCACTCACTCTCTCAATCATAATTTTCTTTAAACTTTTAATAATAATTTCTATAAACAAACTCGACTATCAATGGGTTCCCCTCTTTCCCCTACATACCAATATATTCAATGGAATTATTTGAATACTATCACATCCTACTAAACCCCATTTACAAAACACCACTTGGCTACGCTATGGTAGATGATTTCATAGCTATCCCCAACAAAAAGATTTCAATAATATATTAACATATAAATAAATATACATCCTTTCATAAAATTCCGACATGAACTCCCTAAAACACAATTTTTACCAATTCCTAAGAACACACTTCTAACCTGGAAATAAACTCTTTCACAAATTCACTTAATGCTTGTTTATAGAAAACCTCCTCCCACCCGCTCATATATTCCACTGTATTCTTCAGCATTCCTACAAACATAAAAAAAGCTACTCTCACATCCTTTACCTCAGAGCTTTGAGAATCTGTTCCCCCAACCATTTACACATAAAACAAAATAATTTCCCACTTTCACACAATTAAATATCGCCCCCAATTTTAATTCTTCCAAAACGCAAACGAAATTTTTTTCAAAATTTCTCAAACAGCAAAAAAAAACATTCTCACTTTCTTTTCCTTCCTTTCCACTTAGACTATAACATAAAACCATTTACCATCATCCATCTCATTTACTCAAAATCAACTTTTCTCTAAAACTACCCTCGACATCTCTGTTTCAATAATCCCCAACCCATTGTGTCTAATAAGTACCTTGCAAGTGAATTACCAGAAGAACGTATACATAACTTATGATCTTACACTAACAACATCAACTCTGCCCTTACTAATCCATCATACTAACACAAACCATGGCATTAATACACAAAATATCTCTAATATTAAAACATCCAAATCATACACAAAAAAGGAAAATAATAGAATCCATCTACATCCATAATACGCCTAATTTCAACAAAACTGTAGGAGATTTCAAGCTTGACCAAATTCAAAATTCCATTATACTATCGTCAAAATACTTTAAACTCAGTTAAAAAAATGAAACAAATAACCAACTAATAGCTACTTCACTTGTTGCCTATTCTCTGGAGTGATGGCTTTTAACATTTATTTCCTGAAGGATGCTTGACGCAAATCGTCATGGGAATATGTATTGCTATTTTTAGTGTTATTAAGTTGTTTCCCTCCCCACCCTTTCGTATGTTTTATTAATTTAGTTACATATATATGTATATATTTATATGTTATGTGTATGTATAAAGTGTTGGTGCGTACTGTACCAAGTTTTATTTAAATAGCGTATTTATTAAAATAAAATTACATCTAACCTTCCCCCCCCTCACCCCAAGATGCAATTTTAAGACTTGGGTTATTATTGCATAACGAAATAGTTGAAAAATTGCCACACATCGGCCATATGCCTATTATAAATTTAATAACAACAACAAGGGATCAAAAAAAACTATTATATATATATATATATTATATAATATATATATATATATATATATATATATATATAATAT
>JABUQX010006616.1:0-17500 GCA_015478945.1 Trachelipus rathkii | reverse complement strand
GTTTCTATTTTGCGATTGTAAATAAATTTGTAATTGTATTTAATACGATCTCACTGTAATTAGTTGCACGATTGTAATATTTATTTTGCATGTATTGAATATTATTATTATTATTATTATTATTATTATTATTATTATTATTATTATTATTATTATCCCACTCCCAAAGGTGGCCTGTTGTCGTCGAGAGGGGGCACAGACACTTTTGTGTCTGCGAAGTGCCACTTTCTTTCTTTTTGTTATAGTTTTTTTTTTGTGTTCTCCTCTCCCTTTTTTTATACAAGGTATTTGGAGAATCCTGAGCATTAACTTAACTACTAAATGAAAATTCACTTTTATTTTTTTTCCTATCATATAATGATGATTTTGTTTCATTTAAAGATTTATGATCTTCTTTCGAATAATTTTTCCTTCCTTCACGACTAAAAGGATATGTTGAAAACGAAGACGAAGACAACTCCTTTCTTTTTAAGGATGATGTCGATAAAGATGAAGGACAGTGGGATGAGTCGACTAAAATTTCCTCCTGAATACTGGTGGTTATCGTGCCGTTGTCTCTGTTCCCATCTTGCCCTCCTTCCCCCGTGAGTGAGGGTACAGTTCAAAAACCAGTTGTTCTCGCCTTTCTCCGGGCCGCTTATTGTTGGGGACCTGAACCTCGGGTCACCTCTGAGGAAGCTGTCCTGCACTTGGGTGCATAATATTGGGCTTCGCGTCTTATCCGTGTGGTGCACGGCTGACATTTTTTCATCTTAGGGACTGAACGCGGAGTTCCGGGAGGCTTTGCCGAGGCCACACCTATGAACCGCCCTACGGGGGAGTTTTTTTTGAGGGAGTTATTATGCTCTGGGCATGTGGTGGGCCCGGTTTCTGCTTGTTTTTCATCATTTGTGTTAAAGTATTTGTGTTTATTTATTGCGGAGCAGATGTATAAAAGGAGAATGTTATATAATGGGAAAAAGTAAAAGAAAAATAACGTTTCCAAGAAAGGCGGAAATCAACATTTGTCGGGTCCCCAACCCGACCCCTTCCTGGCCATTTCTCGACCAGCGACCAATAGGGGCTTTGATGTCCTGTTTCTCGGACTACCCCGTCCAGACCAGGTGAGGCTGTTGTGGCCTCTCAGAATACCCTTCTCTCTCTCAATCCTTACGTCAGCCATCCCAAGAGCCCCTGCCTCAGCAGGGTCCCATTCCTAAACGCCAGAATAAACCAACTCCGACGATCGCTTTCTCCGACCCCCCTCCAGGGGTCCCAGGTCTTGCTTCCTACCCGCTTTATTTTTATTTACATTCGACGTCTTCTCGTCCACTGACTTCTGTAAGCCAGCTCATCTTTAGTGATGCTTTGGATGCTGCTGTTCAAACTACTGAGCCATTAGCTACGCCAATGAGGAACGGTTCCCTCTTGGTTCGTGCTGCCTCTCGTACCCAGAGCAACGTACACATCTGGGGAAGATTCCCGTCTTTTCTAAACCTGACGGTGTTCGTAACACGTCGAAGGGTACCATATATGTGCCGGAGTTCTGTTCCGATGCTATTACGATTAGACATGAACTTACTATTACAGAATCACTACGTGCCTATCACCGACGTTTATCGGTTCCCTCTACGTAAGGAGAACCCCTCAACGACGAACCCTCGTCTTTTACTTACCTTATCTGTGCCTTTTCCTCCATCCAAGGTGAAACTTGGTTTTACCATGCACACGGTTCGGACTTATGTGCCATTCCCGAGAAGACGTTTCGAGTGCCAGAAATATTGTCGGGCTCCCCAGACCATATGTCCAACATGTGGATGTTCCCTCCACCTGAACTGTGACAAAAATCCTCCATGTTATCCTTACTGCAAGGTCCCACACACAGCCTCCTCTGTCCACTGCTCCTTCTTTGCCTTGGAGAAGGAAATCCAGGAGCAGTGCGAAATTCATAAGTATGACCGACGAGAGGCTACCCGCCGAGCAAAGGAGAAGATGGCTCAACTTCCTCTTTCTTATGCTGCAGCAACGTCCACTTCATCTGTGGTTGCCTCTACCATTGCCCATCGCCCCCGTGCATTGTGTCCGGAACTTGTTCCGCTTTCACGTTCGACCATTCAGCCTTCCCTGCCGTTATCGAAAAGTGTTCGATAATCTTGCTGATTTATCCTTCCACAGATATGGAAAGTATTTGCCTTCCACGGTCTTCCATTTTAAACATATTAGAATAAAATTATAAATATGTTACTTGCGCGACACACACGGACCGCTCTCTCATGGTCCTCACCTGTTGTAGGGTCCAGGGCAAGCTCCCCCAAGGATATTCGTGATTTGCGACCGTGTTCCGCTTCTGAGGTGATGGCAGAACGTCCATGTGCATCGCTCGGAAGCTTCCCCGTACATCTTCCCGCGGAAACGCCTTGCTTCTGTTTCGTCGGGGAAACACCAAGTCCCTCTTAACGGTTGCGAGAATTAGTCCAAGGGTGGACCTTCCCAGGCCAAACATCCGTACTCTCTTGCTTATCGGGCCATGGACTTCTTGAAACAAAAGGTACCCGTTTGCACTGGGGGACCTGTCTGTCCTACCAAAACGGTCTCGCCGCGCTGACCAACCGCGTGGCCAATCTAGGAACAGTGGTCCAACCTCTGCCCGTTCTGATCATTTGTTACTCACGCCGCCTAAGCCCGCTTCGCTTCTACATTATTCAAGCGATTCTGAAACCTTTTCGGATGCCACGATGGACTCTTCGGACTACTCATCTTCTGTAGGATTGTCACTTGTTGCCACTGGGGTCCCGTCCAAGAGGAGGTCCGAGGAGATATCGATTGAAACCTCGCCCGACCGCAGTCTTCCTTTGGGTGGACATGGCGCCGCCTCGATGTGTGTTGAGAGTGAGTTGGCTGCTGGTGGACGCAAGAGGAAGGAGTCTTCTTCCCTTCCGCTCCCTTTGCCTTCGAACCCGTCGACTGCGCCATCTGGCTCTACTCGGGTGCGGATTGCTTCCGAGATTTTGACTACGGACACCACACACTTGTCTACTAATGTGTCTCCTAATACTCCCGCCGACACCATTCCTGCTTGTCCTCCTCTTCCATCTTCCCCAGCCTCTGTTAGGGCACCTTCTGGAGGGACAATGTCCCCTTCCCAGACTGCTAAGAAGTCTGGCAGGGGTGCGCCAGCTTTGAAGAATGTTCGAAAGTTGAAGTGTGACTTGGCGCGCCTCTTTGGCGAGCCCTCTCTAGATGTGGCCATTAACCCCTCTCGTAAGCAGGGGGGGGGGGGTCCACATATATCCCTGATGCATGATCTTCCTCCCCCCGGGGTTTGAATTTCCTGTCTGTGGGTCGTCCGACTGCTCACTGGACCTTTGGACCTTATCCTCTGAGAAGACTGCCAAATCACAACCCATCGTAACTATTGTCACGGATCGTCCAGACCATTGATTGTTTTCCCGTTTGTGGCACGTTTCATCCAATGGAACTGCCGCGGATATTTTGCTAATTAAGAAGAACCAAAGAGATTACTCGTCGCTCATCAGCCTTTGACTATTTGTTTACAGGAATTACAACTTCGTGACCGAGACCTTTTGCAACCTTCAAGGTACAGGGACCCTCTTATTTCCCTGAATCGTGGAGCCAGCGACAGAGGTGGGGTAGCGATCCTGCTTCACGAGTCTGTTCTATTCACTCCCATTCCCCTCTCCACTCCGCTGAATGCCGTAGCGGCTCATATCCATCTTGACACGCCCCTTACGCTGTGCTCAGTGTACCTAGCGCCCAGCTGTAAATGCACCAAGAAGGACCTCGTCGATTTTTGCGCGAGTCTCCCACCGCCCACGTTAGTCCTCGGGGATTTTAACCTCTGCCATCCCCTGTGGGGTGACTCTGTTACGTCCCCCAATGCCGATTTTTTATTGAGTATTATACAGGATTTCTCATTGGGATGTCTCAACACGGGCCTTCCAACCTTTGAACGTTTCGATACTGGCACTTCTTCCTGTGTGACGTCTCGATGTGTTCCATCTCGTCTTTATATTGTTTTGGGTGTGAAAGATCGTCTTTCCTCTGTGGTAGTGACCACTACCCAATCGTGATACTATCCCTTAGCCCCGGTCGTCAGCACCACCATATTCTGGCTGGCGCTACGACAGAGCGGACTGGTTTTCCTTTTATCAGGCGACTTATTTTACCATCTTTCTGCAACTACTCTGTTCCCGTCGCCGGCGGATGCCTTCACTTACTTTCAGGAAGTAATCCTTCAGACGGCAACGGAGCATTAATATATTAATCGCAGTACGCGGAAAGTTTTTTTCGCACATACGCTTCCACCGTTAATTCTTCTACGCCTGTATCATCGGACCATAAAAAGGTGAGAAAATTTTCACGAAAACACCATGTAGATCCGCCTATTATCCTCGTTTACGGCCCGCAAACCTCTGTCATCATCTCTGCTCCCGGGGTCGTGGCGGACGAGTTGGGTTATCACTTCGCGTCCTGCTCCAGGGGCTCCCGGTATCCTGTTCAAACCTTTTCGTTCTGACCGCCTGAGGGTGGAGTTTCCGTATTTTTCTGTTCCACCAGGAGAAGACCTTCCATACAACAGACTATTCACCAGAGCAGAGTTCCGGGATGCCCTCAAACTTTGCGGGGATGGAGCGCCTGGCCCTGACGGCATCTCCTTCCAGATGCTTCGGCATGCTCATCCTTCTGCCACTGCCTTCCTTCTCGGCTTATACAATAGAATATGGGTGAAGGGGGTCTTCCCTCCCCGTCTGGTCTATTGCATATATTGTCCCCATTCCCAAACCTGGGAACGATCCGACTTCTTCCGATAACCATCGCCCTATTTCCTTGACCTGCAATACATGCAAGCTCATGGAGAGATTTGTGGCTTCCCGTCCTGTTCTCACATTGAAGCAACTCTATGCATTTTCAGACTAACAATTTGGTTTTCGTCGCCATCGCTCTATCCAGGATCCTCTCCTTCGGTTAGATCACGACGTTCGTGAGTCATTTGCTTCCAACAAAATGAACTTTGCCGTTTTCTTCGACCTCGAAAAGTCGTATAATAGCACGTGGAGGTTGGGGGTGTTGCGGAGCCTCCATTCCCTGGGCCTTAGGGGGCAACTTCCCCCCTTCCTTCAGTTGTTAATGTCGCATCGTTCGTTTCAGGTCCGTTGTGGTACCACGCTGTCGAGGCGTTTTGTCCTGAACGAAGGAGTGTCGCAGGGCAGTGTACTGAGCGTGTTGCTTTTCGCAATAGGTTTTAATGGTGTTGTCGATTCCATCCCGAGCTCGGTGCGCTGCTCCATCTATGTTGACGATCTTGCCCTGTACATCTCTGGAGCTAAACTTCCTTGTATGGTGCGTCAACTTCAGCTCGCCGTCGATAGGGTTTCCTCCTGGCGTTCTGCGCGTGGCTTTACATTCTCCACGTCGAAAACTACAGCCGTGAATTTTCGAAAAAATCCTTGTTGTAAGGGTCGACCACATTCGCCTCCTCTTTTATGCCTCTATGACTCCCCTATCCGTGTGGAGCCGGCGGTGAGGTTCCTGGGTCTGCTGCTCGATGAGCGCCTCACGTACCTTCCCCACATTACTCTCCTGAAAGCTAATTGCCACCGTTCTTTGGGTCTCCTACTGCACCTCACCTCCAAGACTTGGGGTGCGGACATAAAAACCATGCTCCACCTTTACATCATGCTGAACTAGACTATGGTTGTGCCATATATGGGCTAGACCTTCCGGTCCTAAACATCCTCAAGACAGTCAGACAAGAAGGTCTGAGAATTGCCATGGGAGCATTCCGTTCCTCTCCGAGGGAAAGCCTGGAGATGGAGGCCGGGGTGATGCCCCTATCCCTGCGGGGGGAGTAGCTCACTGTTCATGTATTCAGGTTCCTACCTCATCGGCCTTGACATCTATCATAGAGCGTGTCCGTCACAACCCTTCTTATTGGCCATTTGCTGGGGTTGTTACTTCCATCTTTGCTTTCCTCGACCTTCCTCAGCGAGCGGTCATGCACTATGATTTTACCTTTCCCCATTCAAAGTGGGTTTATCCGCCTCCTGCTCTCTGCGACGGGATCCAGTCTTTGACCAAATCTGAGGTACCCTCGGTGCAGTTAAGGGATTCCTTTCTGTCCCACTCGGAGGTAAATAGCGACTCTATAGCGGTTTACACCGATGGTTCCAAGACGGAGGGAGGGGTGGGGGCTTCAGCTGTTTCCAAACATCACTGTTTCCCACACTCTTCCACCGTATTTGTCTGTTTTTTTCAGCAGAACTGATGGCGGTAAACAGAATCAGTACCATCACCCATGGGGGATAACTATACCATCTTTTCCGATTCTCGAAGCGCTCTCCAAGCGTTGCTTGACCGATCGACCCAAAACCCTTTAGTCTCTGCTTGTTACCTGCGCGGAACCTCCATGTGGGTGTTCCTGGGAACGAATGGCCGATGAGGAGGCCAAGCGGGCGGCTACACACGGGGTGTCGGGTGCCCAATACCTTCCTCCTGCTGTACGCCTGGGCCATTTTCCTGCTACTGATTTCTCCATCTCATTTCCTCTCTGGCTGGCAATCATGTTGGGCGGAGGATGCTTGGGGTGTCAAACCCGTCATTGGCCGGTGGTCTTCATCTAGTAGGAGTCGCCGCCTCCTGGAGGTGGTCCTGGCTCAATTGCGCCTGGGTCATACCAATCTCACCCATAGATTTCTGATGTCGCAGTGGGTTCTCCCGACCTGTCCATTTTGCTCCTCCAATTGTCCTCTCACAGTCGTTCATCTCTTTGTGGATTGCATGGCCATCTTGACCCTTAGAATCAAGTTCATCCCTGACGTGCTAGCTATACCTCTTCAGCTTCGCCTTCAGCACATCTTATCCGAATCATCTCACTTTCGTATTGGAATTGAACATCTTGTATAAGATCTAACCATCTCAGCCTTGTTCCTCTTTCATTCCGTTAGGGATTTCTCCTGTCGTTAGTTTACTAACACGGTATAACCGTATTCTTGTGTGCTGTGGAGGTCCCTGTACATCCACTCAAAAATAAAAAAAAATAATTTTATTATTATTATTTATTTATTATTATTATTATTATTATTATTATTATTATTATATTATTATTATTATTATTATTATTATTATTATTATTATTATTATTATTATTATTATTACTATTATTATTATTATTATTATTATTATTATTATTATTATTATTATTATTATTATTATTATTTAATAAGTAGCTATCAAACCTTAATCCTTGTCACCTTATATAAAGTTTTGCAAAATTTTCTCATTTCAGGCATAAGGCAACTGTAAATGTCATAAATTTTACATGTATATAAAATCCCTCTCTCATAGTTAATAAATAAATTATTTAAAAATTTGATTTGCAAATTATAAACTTGGTAAAAACTTTGATTACGTTTAAATTGCAATGCTTTCCCTCCCATCCTCTTCAGAGCAGTAAATGTACCTTCCAAAATCTTTTGCATGTGCTTATGTTTTTTTTTTTCCGTGAACATGAATTAACAGGCTTAGGTGGATATCCTGCCTTTACAGCCGCCCAGCCCGCTTTACCATCGGTGGAATCTTCGAGTGATGACACAAAAGGAAGACCGAGAAGTATGCTAGTCATTTCTGGTGGAGAAGGTTACATTGATTTCAGAATTGGTAAGAATAAAATGTTTGTTTTTCGTGTTTTTATTTGTACATTGGAGTTATGTATAATTTTCTTATTATTGTTTTTATCATTTATTTTCTTTCACAATCTAAAGACTAGCATTTTTCTATTTTGAACCTTCAAATGGGTTCTCAAAATTCTTTACTAATATATTGATAAATCAATTTAATAATTGAAACCTACAGATCCACTGTCATAAAAATGGGAAAAAGAGTTACGATACATAAAAAAATATAAAGATAAATAACTGTTAAAAACTTTTGATTTTATGGGAAGGTTATCCAAAATTTTCATATTTAATTTGAAGCTGTTATTGAATCTCTCTCTCTCTCTCTCTCTCTCTCTCTCTCTCTCTCTCTCTCTCCTCTCCTCTCCCTCCGTCTCTCTCTCTCTCTCTTCTCTCTCCTCTCTCTCTCTCGTCTCTCTCTTCTTCTCTCTTCCTCTCTCTCTCAATCTTCGTCTCCTCTCCCTTCTCTCTCTACTCTCTCTCTCTCTCTCTCTCCTCTTCTTCTCTCTCTCTCTCCCTCTCTGCTTCTTCTCTCCTCTCTCTCATCTCCTTTCCTCTCTTCTCTCTCTCTTATCTCTCTCTCTCTCTCTCTCTCTCTCTCTCTCTCTCTCTCTCTCTCTCTCTCTCTCTCTCTCTCTCTCTCTCTCTCTCTCTCTCTGCTCCTCCTCTCTCTCTCTCTCATCTCTCTTCTTCTCTCTCTCATCTCTCTGCTCTCTCTCTCTCCTCTCTCTATTCCAGCGCTTCCCTCTCATCTCTGCTCTCTCTCATCTATCTCTCTCTCTCCTCTCTCCTCTCTCCTCTCTCGTCTTCTCCTCTCGTCTCTCTCTCTCATCTCTCTCCCTCTTCTCTCTCTCTCTCTCTCGTCTCTCTCTCTTCTCCTCTCTTCTCCTCTCCTCTCTTCTCTCTCTCTCTCTCTCGTAGTAGTAGTAGTAGTGTATAGTATAGTAGTAGTAAGTAGTAGTAGTAGTAGTAGTAGTAGTAGTACACACAAAATCAGTAGTAAAAGTAGTAGTAAGGTAGTAGTAGTAGTAGTAGTAGTAGTAGTAGTAGTAGTAGTAGTAGTAGTAGTAGTAGTAGTAGTAGTAGTAGTAGTAGTAGTAGTAGTAGTAGTAGTAGTAGGTGAGATAAGTAGTGAAAGGGCAAGTAAAGCATTTAAAAAAAATTTTAAGTTAAGAGTTTAGCAAAATTGATTTTCTTAAATAATTAAGCAAATATTTCAGAGACTAATTATATACGTTTCTTAATATACATATGTCATAGGTACACTTAGTGGTAGTTGGTAGCGTTAGCTGTGGTAATAGTAGCAGGCTATGATTTTTATTGGTACTTTTAGTATGTAAACTTTAACTTTGTTGTATTGTTGATTCCTTTATTATGTAGCTGACGAGAGAGAAGAAGATAGAGATACAGCCAGCCATCTCTTGGTGTGGCATTTGCCTATTGAAGACAATCTTCCCTCTATTAGTAGCGTGTCTGCTATTCCCACTCCTGATACCAGTTTAACCATAATCAATGGCCACACCTAGCAGCGATCTACCCGCCTCTACAGGCCCGGGGTATGAATCTCTTTACCGGCGAGTCACAGCACTTCTTTTTAAAAAAAAACTCTTTACCGATTAGACTCCTCCTTGCGGCACAGTTTTCACAAATTGGGAAAATTTTGATCTCAAATGTGGTTTTAAAGTTTTGAGGAAACTGACTGTTTATTGGTTTCACATTTAGAGGCTCGTTCTTTTGTCTTTTTTTTTTTTTTTTTTTTTTTTTTTTTTTTTTTTTTTTTTTTTTTTTTTTTTTTTTTTTTTTTTTTTTTTTTTTTTTTTTTTTTTTTTTTAAAGTAGAAAGTGGAATCGACAATTCACAGACAGAACCAGATTAAGAGTAAAAAGAATGCAGACTACTTGGGTAAATATAGCAGTTTTAGTACCCTTAAAATGATTAGGAAGCGACTTCGTTCGGGAATCATTTATGTAGCGCTTTCTTATCTTAAAATCTATTTTGCAAATTTATAATATCACAAGGCTATGCATGCATGATGACCTAATTCCTTCCTTCCATTGTTAAAAATAATGCACAATGCACACCATTTTTTTCTTCAAATTGTTTGAAACTGGGTAACACGAATGTTAAATTAGCTGATAGAATGCTTGTTGTTGCAAATTACTGTTATTGTTATTAAAAATGTACCTTTCTGATAAAGGTTTTATAATCCTTCGTTAAGTACTGTAGCTGTGACTTAGTCTCGTAATGAGATTCATATTTTTGTCTCTGTCTCATTTATTTGGTGCGGGTTTTAAAAAAAATCTCAGTATTTACTATTTCGTGTTTATATATATATATATATAATTATATATAATATATAATATATATACTAATATATATAATATATATTATATAAATATATATATATATATATATATATATATATTATATATATATATATATATAATATTATATATATATATATATATAATAATTGCATTGATTTTCTGATTAAGTTGATTTTGAAATATGTGGTCTTAAAATTCTCTCTCTCCTTCTCTCAAATTTAGCTTCATAGTTTTAATTATTTCCTTCCAAATATTGTAAATCGTGTGTTCTGCTTGCAAAGCTTTCCATAACAGGTGCTTGTTGCTGCTCAAATATTGCTATGCAAAGGATCTCCTTAATCCATTTTTTCATATGATGATTTCATAATTATTTTTTAATGTATAGTCCTCCAAGTAAATTCGGTTAGACGAGTTTCAACTCAGCATTTTCCGTAAGTTTATAATCAGCATTTTCGTTTAAATAAATTCAGTAAATTAAAATCACTTGTGCTAATGAAGCTCCTCTCTCTTGCGTTTATTTTTTTATTTATTCTTTTATTTATTTATTTATAATATATATATATATATATATATATAATATATATATATATATATATATAATATATATATATATATAAATATAACATATATATATATATATATATATATAATACTATATATATTATAATCTTTTTCTTTCTTTCTCTTTCTTCTTTCTTTTTCTTCTTTCTTCTTTTTCTTTCTTCTTTCTATCTTCTTCTTTCTTCTTTCTTCTTCTTCTTACCCCCAAGACTGGGGTTAAATTGCGATACATACACTGGAAACAGAAAAGTAGTAGAAAGATATGAGGCAATGAAGAAAATAAAGAAAGCCCAGCCTTTACCAGCCTGTACCATTAATTAGTTTTGTGTGGAACTCAGTCGCAGTCGGAAAAAAAATCCCACCTTAAACTTCATGGGAACGAACGGTCCCGTATTGCGACGGACCCTCAGTATGGCATCTCGTCAATGGTAGGGTTCATCCACCCTGGGCAGGTGGGCCATACAAACTATAAACCTCCGTCACAATAAAACCGCAGCCATTTCTCTCCCCTATTATGCACCTTTCTTTCTCGGCCTCTGCCAAAGACTAAATTTCCTCCTCCAGGCCATTTCTTTTAACTGACGCTCAATACAACTTTTTCATCTCAGTCTCCCAGCGGTCGATTCCCAACACACACACCACTATATATCCCCCCGCTTAACCACCTGACTAATCATATCCATCCTTACACATGAACCAAACCATTCGCTTCATTTGTTGATTCTATTTGTTCTCATTTACCCCTTTCTTCACGACGGGAATCACACAACTCTGCTAATGGGCGTTCATTTTTATTCCTTCATTTAAATTATATTTCTTTACGTAACACCAACACAGACACGTCCCTAAGATTGCCGATCTGAACACATTGTACTTAGATGAATTATACCTTTTTTATTCATTTCCGACAAGTTTCAGCACTAACGTTTTTACATTGACCACAGGGAGGTTGTAACTAACATACCCTCATGTAAGACCTGTATTGGCACTCACAAGACTGTAGCACCCCTTTAACATCCACGTACAATGATTTAATTATACCAGCCACCTATCCTACCTTTCTACAAACCTTTCCTAGCTAACAACTCTGCATCATTCCTTACCACTTTTCATATCCCATGCGCATCGAATATGTCCTAAAATAATTTAAAACTCTGACACTTGTTCCGAGTTGCTCACTCATCCCAACTAACTTCAGAATACCGAGGACTGTCTCACCAAAATCATAACCTTACTCTTATACCTACGATGTTCTTTCAAGAACCCCTCGCTTTTGCACACACCTTGCTAAATCCATCTAAACCAAATCATCCTACATCAAACTCTTTTTTCAGATTCGCCCATCACACAAAAACAAATCATCTGCCTATAATAGGTAGGGCACGCCCTACATTCCTTTCCATTCTCCATCATTCTAACACCTTCCCTGCAACCCCCCCTCCGCTCTAGATTTCTTTCCATACAACGCCCATCATAATACAAATTTGAAATATCAAGGAAGACATAACACGAATCCTGCCTCACTTCCAACTATGTAATATTAAACGGAATCACTTTCAAACTCCATTTATCTGTACATGTCACTATTTGTCATTCATACTTTTGATTCCATTCAGAAGCCTACCACCAACACCATATATTACTAACACCTGCCTTAGAGCTTCCCGATTGATCCTATAATACGCCTGTGGCAAATCCATAAAACCTGAATGCAATTTATTCTTCTCATTTTCTCAGTCATTTGCTTCAATGTAAAGATTTGATTCACACATCCTCTACCACTTCTAAACTCACCTTGTTCTTCACCAATCAGTCCCTCAGTCGCTCGACACACTCTTTCTACCAAAAAAAAACAGCATATATCTCCCCTACAACACTCAATAAACTAATTCCCCTATAATTCCTACAGCTACCCTAGACCGTCCCAAGCCTATAGGGGGGGGGGGGGATTTTTTAATTTTGTATTTTGACAATGCATACTCTTCCATTTTATTTCAGACTGTGAAAAAGCCTCGCACAAGAAATTTCAGAACGATTAAAATATATTTAGTGTTGCCGCCAGACGAATGAAATTGGCAACTTGGCAAATCGACCGCGTGGATATTGGTCGTTGGCTAAGGTAAAAAGACAATGGTGATAGCACGTATTTGTGTTTGCTTTTGTAATGACTTTATAACTTTGGTTTTTGCTTTTTGTATTTTTTTTAAAGTGAAAAATGTGAGTTATGATCTCATAGTGAAAACAAATTGCCTTCTATCGGAGATGTTTTGCGGCGGCTTGTGTTTTCTTTCACATTGAAAAAAGAACACATTAAGAGAAGCAAGTAATTTTGTATCTGTTGAATTTGTCCATTAGCAAGCCAAATATTCCAACAAAACAAAATCCCCAAAACTGTTACAAAAATATTGAGCTTGCATGACATGTACAGATCAATACAGAAATCCAAACACAAGCAGAATACATCTCAAACAAAAAGGGAAAATGCGTTTAAACAGAACAGAGTTTAAACGACCTTTTGATATTGCTGCTCCAAATGAATACACACAAATAATGACGTGGTTTGAGGAAGATAAATATTTTTGGCAGCTCAAAGAGAAAAAGGTAGAACGTGGCTACATAGGCACAATTGAATAGAAAGCTCTTGCTAAGGGAAGCTAGAAGAACGGAAAGAGAGAGAAGATTGGAAGTCGCAAAACAAAACGTGAAGACGTAAGGAAGAAGAAATGTCTGGTAGTTTTGTAGAATTTAACTCAAGCTCTTAACTAAGCGATACTTTTCAACTATACATACTGATTCAACCACTCACACGAACGATAGTGATGAACCCAAATCCAAACCTTCATCTAGTGAGTGGGCAGTGCAAGAAAACAAACGTATTGTGACCTGATTGGCAATGACCAACTGTGGACAGACAAAAAAATAAGTGATCGGCAGTGCTTTTTAATGTGTTGGCAATCCACTGTTTAATCCCTTTGGAGTCGATGTTGATTGACGTTGTTTGCAGTAGAAGTAACCAATTGCAAGAGAGAAGAATGCCGCTCTACCGTAAAAAAAATAGCTGAGGATATAAACAGAGTTTTGCACAAATGTACCATTGACTGTACATTGGGATGGTAAAATTTTACCAACCAGGTATCACTGGTTTCACAAATACCGAGAGGGGTTACCATACTAGTATCAGCAGAAGGTAATTTAAAACACATCAGCAAAATTCCATAAAAACTTGTTCAGAAAAGGGCATTGATATTGCGAATGCTGTATTGAATGTTTGGAGAATTGGAACTTTGAAAAATTAAATTAGCACGGCCTTTGTGTTTTTGATCCACCACTGCCCAGCTAATAAACTGTAATAACAAGGAAGCCTGCACTAATAAATAGAAGATCCAAGCTTTGGGCGAATGCAAACTGTCAACACTGGCCTGTCCGACCATCATATTTGATGAAATAATAATTTGGATGTATTTGACAAGTGCCTTGGAGCAACTGCTGGATCAGAGACACAGCGTTTAAAAAAAAACGATTTCAGAACCAGTTGGGAAACAATAAATTTAAGACAATTATCAGACTAAACCTAAATCGAGCATTCCAGAGAATGGGGCAATTGTTGCGTTCTGCAAACAGGATTTGAAGAAAATGCATCCAAGAAAAAATTATGCTGAACTTTTGAAGTTGACTATTATATTTCTTGGAGACGTTCCTCCTAAAGGAGTTAATTTTGTGAAACCAGGTGCCAAATGCATCGTAGCAAGATGGATGGCACCGAGTTTTTATAATTATGCCATATAAATGGTACTGAATTTCAGAGTCAAAATCAAATGACTAGAAGGACTCACTGACTTGAAAATTTGTTCGGTTTGCAGTCATCTTCTATGGTCGGCAATTGGTTGTGCAAGGCACCTAGTGCGGCCAATAATCGCTCAAGAAACTGCATATTTCTCGCAGAAACTTAAGGATGATATGACGAAAAAGGACGTATCTGGCCGTTGCGCTGTAAAAGCTCTCTGTCGGCACTTGTGGTACCTGAACGAGGAGCTGGGGCCTCTCGCATTTTTTGACGATGATGAAGTCAATAATGATATGAGGCTGCAAATGGTTCAAGCTTTTAATAAGTTCAGCTGTAGAAAGCCTTGCGCAACAGAATAAGTATTGATGTATCACGGATATAGATTGTTTCGAAAACACACTGGCCAGTTCATTTACCCATTCAAAAAGCAAAATTTCTAAGAGGAAGTCATCATACAACAATCAAAATTCTTTCAATCCGATCCTTCAGAATGAAGTAAAAAAATGATGAATACATTAATACAAAAAACTTATTGTAGATAAAAATGAATGTTGTTTAATGATAAGCTGAAAGGGCTGTTTGCTTTACAAATACCAGTCCTTTAAACACCCATCTACAAAAATGAAGAGCAAGTGCAGTATATCTTTGCAGATCGCTGAAAAGCACAGAGATGTGTTTTCAAATCAACAAAGTCTGAAATGGAGAAAGGTACCTATGGTGTAATTTAGGTGTACCCTTGTGGATTAGCCTAACTGGGGATACGTACGTTAAAAAACAACGCCGGCTGTCGTACACCTGCACTCCATGTAGTGTGTGGAATCAACATTTAGAGAATTTTAATATACAATAGGCATGATTATCTTAATATGATTTAATTTTGATGTATTTTAGTGTGCGGGCTTCTTATGCACACAGTAACAATATTAGAGGGTATGCTACTAAATTTTCTTTTTTTTTTTGGGGGGGGGGCAGTTTAAGCTACCCTTATCCCCCTTACCCCATAAGAGATACTATAACTCGCACTCCTCCAATCCCTCGAACTATACCCTCCATTAAAAAGCTTTGGTTACAAAACAACTCTTCCAAATTCCACGTCATTAACCACTCGCCCTGTGCTTTTCTTGAGCATTTCACCCATGTCAATCCGTACCCTGCAGATTTACCCCGCCCCATTCTTCAACTTTCTCACTCTAACCCATTACCTCTTCCCATTACCTCCTTCTTAATAATTTCCTATCCTCAAAATACCTATTCCTCTGCACCAACAGACAACTCGCAAAACATTCACTATCACCTCTACATTACTGCCAATGTTATGCAGATTTTCAAAGTGTTCCTTCCACACTCTCCTAACATATATTTCCTCAGTTACGAAATCAACACCCTTATTTTTATTTAATTATAAGCATGTATAAAACGATCAGTTGACATACATTTGGCACTTCCATCCCAAAAGAGCTTCAAATTTGTTCCTCCTTTGTAAGTCCCATTCATCCATATACTTTCATGATCCTCCTTCCAAAACTGTTTCATTTACCTCTTTTTTTTTCCCACGCCTACGTATGCATATTTTAGTAATTAATTTTTTTTCCTCCTTATATAATTCCATAAACCTTTCTTTTGAAACTCATCATTGGCTTTTAGTACATTCAAACCCACGCCTTCTGTTTTTTCTTTTAGACCGCCTTGCATCAGCTCTCCTTCCACCACTGTGCTATTAAACATTCTTACTTTCTACTTTAGCACATCCACATACTTCTTTTGCATCATTAACAACTAATGCTTTCCTTCATTTGGCTTTCAGATTTGTTGAGTTTTAACTTGTTCACATCAACTGATTTTTACTTGCAAGCGCTCCTAAATTTACCTTATTCCATATTACCCGTTGTTTCGTTAATTCTGCTCTAATTCTAAAAAATACCCCTTCCTTCCAAAATCACCTTCCTCTCTCATCCATCTTAATTTTACAACGAACAACATAAATGACCCGATAATTCCCATCCTAAACAAACCCCTCCCCCCTCACTGATTTATACATTCCAACACATATTTATCAACATTTCACCAACACACATATCATCATTTTTCACTTCGAATAACCATCTCTAAATACACTAACTCTAGATACTTATGAAAAACGTTTTTGGGTTTAAAGAGTATTACATACACACATATGTACCTCGCTTCACAGAAATCAATCACCTTCCTACTATTCTCATTTTCTCCAGAGACCCCAAAACCACCTGTTATACACATCTCTTTTTTGATCATCGCTATTCAATCACCATTTTGGGTCCCCAACACAATCAATCTGAAGCCCTACCCACCCCATCCAAAACATCATACAGATTATCCCAGAAAATCACACTTCAAACATTACCCATTCAAATGGACCATATGTTCACGAGGAGGGCTGATAACAGATATCTTTGATCTTTTCAAACTTAAATTTAATCATTAGAATTATAGTACTCACAAAAACAAAATATACTATAGCTCTGTACCACAGGTCGCTCATCAGAATAGCAACTCCTTCTCTCCCTCTCATTCCTTTATACGGCACGCAGCACATCACACATTTCACCGACCACTGCCCACTCATTTTTTAAACCGTTTCCTTTCATCTTTGTTTTCAGTCACAGAAAGCCTGTCCAGATGCCCTTTCTGAATACATGCCATCTACCTCTCTCCATTTATTCCTCTGACATTTCGAGTACCCATACGATTCAAACATTTTCGCCGAAAGATAGAAGGTCACTTACGGCGATCACAACCTTCTTCGAGGCATGCATTAGCATTCCTGAAAAAAGATAAGTAAAAGTGGGCAGACTCAACCCTACTACCACTGTCCCTTATAGTCGCCTGTCTACGACAACGCAGAAACAATACTTTGTGGGCATTTTATCCTCCCCCAACACAGGGATTATAAGGGATAGGGATGCCAGTAAGATGTTGTCATAGAAGAGGGGTGTGTATATGGTATGGGGATATCGGATGCTGTCTGTAACCTGTCTTGAGGATGAGTGTGGATATGAAACGCAAAAGAAGAAAGGCACCATTTAGGGGCACTGGACAATGGTCTTGGGAGAAACACTACATACAACAAACCATCAATTAAATGGGAAGGTAATTTCATCGGCTGCGAGTGCGCTAAA
>JABUQX010006615.1:0-2500 GCA_015478945.1 Trachelipus rathkii | reverse complement strand
TTTCGTATTCTGTACTTGTTTCTTGGTCTCTTAGAATCTTTACCTTTATGATCTTCTTCTTCTTTTACAGAGGTTGTCTTCTGAAGTTTTTCACTTTAACTTTAGCCACTATCATCCGATGATCTGCGTCCAAAGAAACCCCAGGAATTACCTTCACGTTATTCACTATCCTCTTATCTGATGAAATGAAATAGTCTATCACCGATCTCTGGTCAAAACCTCCCGTATTCTGGTTCTATCTATATCTTGTAAATATGTGTGCGTTTCTGTACCTCTCTCTCTCTCTCTCTCTCTCTCTCTCTCTCTCTCTCTCTCTCTCTCTCTCTCTCTCTCTTTCTCTCTTTCTTCTCGTTTTAACAATAAAATCTCCCATCATCAGAGTGGCTGCATTTTTATCTGTTCCATACACTTCTTAAAGTTTTTTTTCTATGAAGGTATCCTCCTCTTCCTGTTTGCATACCTGATGCGGAGCATACACCTGAAAACTATATTTTTTGATTAACACCTTCATTATACATACCATCAATTTCTCATTGATCGGCCATCCGCACCTCTTGTATGTAAGGAGATAACTTTGGTCCCATGATAATGGCAACTCCATATCTGCATCCTCTTCTCACTCCCCCGAGAACATCAAAACATAACCATCTCCCAAATCTCTTCCACTTTCTCTATCCTTAATTCTCATCTCCTTCATACCCATATATTTCTCTTCCTCATCACTTTCAAAATCTCCTTCTCCACATCTCTTTAAATAGCTATTTTTTTAAGTTACTAATTTCAAGCGCAGTCAAATTCGTGCTCCGTTTTCGGTTAAAGGGTCGTTCTCTTTGCATCCGTCCTGTTTCAGAGGCTACACTTCAAAAATTGCAATAATATATTTTTTTTCAACACAGGCGTGTCTGTGCACCCTTCTCCTTTATCCGGGCTTGGGAGCGGCATGGGCTCATATAAAGATGTTGTTTTCCCATGGTGAAGTTTATATATATATATATATATATATATATATATATATAATAAATACTATATATATATATATATATATATATATATATACTACTACTATATATATATATATATATATATATACTATATATACTCTGCTATATATATATATATATCATTAATATTGCTAAGAATTGAATGGTTCTTAATTTTGAACTAGTAGAAAAAAATCCTAATTCTTCATTTTCTTCCAGAGTGCAGAAGTCGCATTCTTTTGAAGAAAAGAAAGGGTTCTAGCGTTACATTAATTACCTTCCAATTTATGAATCCAAATTTCTTATTTGTTTCAAATTGTTTTTATTTAGCGCACATTTTTTGCTTAATGTAATATGAAAGTACTTTTTAGTAATAAATTCAAGAATTATAAACTATTACTTTACATTGAATAAAATTATCTTCGTTAAAAACATGTTAAGAAGTTACTTGATATAATATTATATAATTTATGGATTGTAATACTTTGTAAGTAGTATTCCAGAATTGTTTATAGCGTTACCTGTTCCAATGAATAAATTCTGCCGTTTATCATACCTCAACATATAATGAGTCATTTCCCGGTACACAATTTTAAACTCGTACTATAGCCAATATATGCGCTATATTTTAATTCCCACTTTTTCTAAAACTCTGAAACCAAAAAAAAAGTCAGACACACAAGACACTTATCAGGAAAAGGATGAAATATATAACAGAGGTCTGTAAGTCAATAGGAGTAATTGGTAAAAAATGTAGATCTTTCCGAAAGTATCCACATAGAAGAAAATATATACTTCAGTAAAGAAAAATTATTTACCTCAAAGGGGTATTGGTAGGATTTGTTTTCCAATAACAAAAGGTGTCAACTATAGATCATGAAGGAGGTTTTGTATTACTGCAACAACTAGAGGGCTTAAGAAATATTATCATGCTTTTTAAATAGTTCGACATTTATTTAAACCTTATTTTACTAAGTTTAATATCGTATTAATATATATATATATATATATATATATAACTGCTGCTACTAATATATAATATATATAATGTATATATATAATATGTAATAATGTAATAATATAATAATATAAATAATAATATATGTAATATATATATAATATATATATATATATATATATTCAATAATAACAATATCAATAATAATATGAAATATATGTAATAATAATATAGCAATAACTATTCTGTAATATAATAATATAACCAATAATATATGTATCTTCTTCTTAATATCTTCTTCTTCAACAATAGTAATATCCAGCAATATGTATAATATAATATGGCAACCAATAATACCAATAACTCAATAACAATAATATATGTATAATAATAATATGTATATATATAATACATAAATAACCAGCATAATATATGTAATATAATAACCTAATATATAATAATAATAATAATATGTATATAATAATAATAATAATAATAATATCAATAATATAATATAATATATGTAAATAAATATTTATGTCATATCATGGATTCATCAGGA
>JABUQX010006614.1:52500-77702 GCA_015478945.1 Trachelipus rathkii | reverse complement strand
AGGAGAGAGAATTAAAGGGACTTTAAGTCTTGAGTGGCGCTAGGGTCTTCATGATGGGGGGTAGATGTTGTTAGGGCGGGTGTTGTGTTTATTGTATGGTAGTGAGGGTACTATCTATGGTCTGAAAATAAGAAGTATAGGATCTAAAGAGTTCAATTTTTGTGTTCCGAGATGGACCAATCTTAGAGTTATGCTAGGTGTGAGAATTAATTAATAAATGAAGGGATGGGACTTTATAGAGAAAGTTGTGGTGGGTGTGAAGAAAAGAGGTAAGAAAATGAAGAGAATAAATGAAGTATGTTGAGATGGTTTGGTCATGTGAAAAGGAATGAATGATAGTCGGTTGGTTAAGCGGATGTAATAGTGGTGAGTGGTGTTTGGAAACCGACCGGGCTGGGAAGACCGAAGAAGAAAGTGGATCGAGTCGGTGAACGGAAAAATGTCTGAAGGAGAGAAATGTGAGTTTGGCAGAGGCGAGAATATAGGTGCATGATAGGAGGAATGGGGCGGGGTTTTTGGTATGGGGGCATAGTTGTGGCCCACCTGGGCGGGCCAAGGGATGACCCTACATTGACGATTTTACCAATGGTGAGGGCCCGTCGCGGGTCCCAATGAAGCTCTAGGGTGGATTTTTCTGTCTGTGGACGAGTTTTCAACTAAAATTAAATGTAACATGAGGGGTGAGGGGGCGGTAAAGGCTGGGCTTTCTTTTCGTTGACAATTTGGGTCTATTTTCTCCTACTTCGGCTTTTCTTTCCCTGTGCTTGTAAGGCGCACCCTTACATCCAGTCTTGGGAAGAGGAAGGTTAGGTATAAGAAAGAAAGAAAGAATATATTATATATATATAATTATATCTTTAACATCTATTCACACAAATATCAACGTTAGAAATATATATATATAATATATATATATATATATATATTATATATATATATATATATATATATTATATATATATATATATATATATATAACCTAATTTAATATGGTGAAACATTCATAAGACAAGAATGGGAACTACGCTGTAATGATTGCCATTAAATATTCAAATTAAGGGCAATTAGCTTAACAAAATATTTATATATTTAAAAGGTAAAGTAAAATTTTTCAATACCACAACAAAAAATTCCAAGTGAATAACAAATAATTTAAAGCAAAATATTCAATTTATATGAATTGATATTCTATTAAAATGGCTTCCCAAAGGTAATATGTTAAATTAACACAACTTGAACTAATAAAAAATTTACCTTGTTGCGAGGGATGAATCTGAGACTGGATTTGAACCCAGAGGTCGTCGCATGGCATGTGTCCTTGTGGAGATCATGGACCCCCAACACATATTGCCAATTAGACAATTTCTATCTAATTACTGAGTCCAATTAAAGGACCTGAAGAGGGACCAACTGCCACCGTTTGACCAGAAGTCTGAGCTACTGGACTCTGAGTACCTGGTGTGGCAGGGGCACTTGCAGAGCCAGAGTGTGGACCCTGACCGATTAAAATTGGGGGGCCTTGGTTGATTAGAAGAAACGATTCCTGTGAACTGGGAGAAAAAGGTCCAATGTTGGGGAGCGACCAATAGTAGGTGAGGGCTTGTTGAGGTGCATTCAGTATTTGGTAGCTTGGACTTGGTAGCAGTGAGTTGTCTGTGTGTTTTGTGACAGGGGAGTATCTATATTTTTCATCTTTTTTCCTAATAATAATAATAATAATAATAATAATAATAATAATAATAATAATAATAATAATAATAATTACTACTTTCCGAAGCTAATAGAACGTAAGTTTAGGTTTTACCTTTACTGGATGTTACAAAATAAATAGTGCTATTTTCTTTTTTTTTATTTTCCCCAAAATTTACAATAAATTGTCGGAATTTAAATTATATAAACATGAAATACAAATAACTGTCAATAACTTTGGGGGAAAAGAAAAAAAAAAAAAAAATATAATTTTTAATTAATGACTGCTCGAACTTAACATTGCCCATCTTTAAATGCTCTTACATCTTCCGAAATTATCCAAAAAAGGTTGTTGGGGAAACGTCTCTGGTGTCAACGGTTTTCTACCTGCCCATTTACGTAATCTTCGCTCCAGAAACTGCAATAATTCAAGTAAATTTTGGAATATCTCCCTCTCTCTAATTCCCGGCTACAAAAATTTGACAAAGTTAAAAATTAATTTTGCAAAAATGTTCTGAGCAATCATATTAATAATGAAAAAATCGTTGGTGGTGTAAAGGGACTAAGTCTTCGAGTGCTGCTAGGGGTTCCTTTACCAATGAAGGTGTAATGTTGTTACCTCAGACTCACTATAGACCTTCGCCATTTGCTTTCTACCTTACAGCCCACCCCCTCCCCGAGAACCCCCCCGCTGTGTTACATGTATAGTAGTGAGACTACTATGGTCTGGAATAAGAGGTATAGATTCAAAAGTACAATGTGTTTTCAGATGGACAATCTTAGGGGCATGTTAGGGTGTGAGAAAGAATTGATAAAATGAGGAATGAACGTATTAGAAGAGAGTTATGTGGTGTGAAAAAAGGGTAAAATGAGGGAATAAATGAAAGTACGTTGAGATTTGGTTTTGGTCATGTGGAACAGGAATGATGTATAGTCGGACGGTTGGTTAAGTGGATGGTAATAGTTTTTGGTCGTGTGTGTGCTGGGAATAACCCAGCTCGGAGACTGTAAAGAAAAAAAGGATTGACACAGTTTGAAAAGGAAAGGGGAAGGGGGGGGGGGGGGAATGTCATGGAGGAGAAGAAATGGCGAGTTTGGGGCAGAGGCGAGAATGAAAGGGTGCATTAATAGGAAGTGAAATGGGCGGGGTTTTGTGGGGGGTATGGTTGTGAGCTCACCTGGGCAGGGGATGAACCCTACACTTTGACGATAATGACATGTGAGGGATCCGTCGCGGTCCAATGAAGCTCTAGGGTGGATTTCTGTCTTGACTGCGACGAGTTCTCACTAATAGGTTTAGAGGGGTCGGTAAGGCTGGGCTTTCTTTTTGACTTATGTCATTCTTCTACTACTTTTCTGTTTCCGGTGTATGTCAAGCGCCTTACCTCCAGTCTTGGGGGGAAAAAGGTAGATGATGTTATGTTAATAAAATAATAATAATAATAATAATAATAATAATAAATAATAATAATTATAATTATAATAATAATAATAATATAATAATTAATATTAATAAGAAAATTGGAAATTATATACTCTCTTTTTATAAGAATAATAATAATAATAATAATAATAATAATAATAATAATAATAATAATAATAATAATAATAATAATAATAATAATAATAATAATAATAATAATAATGTTTTATAGCTGCCAATTCACGAAATATTTTTTTCTAATTTCCATTTAATTTTCTTAAAACTATTCTGGAATATAATTTACAAAGAAAGTATGAGGCGGAATATTTATATTTATTAGTTCCTGACCGGGTTTCGTCCGTAAACTTCGGGAGCATTCTTATCTTGAAGCTTATACTTGAAGATTATCACAAACCAGACATTAACATAAAGTTTAACGTAAATGTCCATTAGATTAAAATATATAAAACGCTAACCTACCTATAATTTAATAATTTAATAATCCTTCAAATCTTGTGTATAAATAATTCATGTCATTTGGTTAGAATCGAAACACTGAAGATGTTCGAAGGTTTTACGGAAAGAAAGGATGTTCATATTTATATTTATATTTATATAAATATGCCCTATACTTTCTATGTAAAATTATTTTCTAGATTAGTTTTAAGAAAATGAAATGTAAATAAGAAGAAAATATTTCGTGAATTGGGAAAGCTAAAAGTAATAACTTATATTAAAACAAAAGCGGATATAGAATTTCCTAAAATAATAATAATAATAATATATAATAAAAATTATTTTATAATAGCAAACTTGTATAATTTAATATTAATGACTTACACCATAAAAGATCAATCGTCCATTTGGGTGACAAATCTCCTGGATTTTCAATTTCACACATCAGTAGGGTTGGTTTTGCTTGTTTAATTTTTTCTTTTGTTCCCTTCTCTAGCTGCTCTAGATTCTCTAGTTACACAGAGTCTGGTAACTCTGATAAATATTTTGGGCTTTTCCCTTTTTCTTTCATGATGGTTCTTTTTCTATTTGGTGGGCGGGGAGAGTTTAGTTTGTTTTGTGGTGATAGATGTTGGCAACCGAGACTTGATTGTAACATTAGTGTTTGATTATGTTGTATTTGGCTGAAGTTGCTTGCGGAGTTTGGTTGAGGTTGTTGCTGAGAATGATGTTGGAGGAGCTGAGGGGTAAAGGAGATTGATTTTAACCTGCTGTATTATGCTGGGGGGATTGGCTGTTGTTGCCAAAATGTTGAGGTGACTCGCTGCCTGCATTGTGGGTTTGAAGGCGACTGTTTCCTCTGTGCAAAGTGTTGAGGTGAACTGCTGCTGTTTGCAATGTTTTGAGGAGACTGCTGGGGCTGTTGCAAATGTTGAGGTGACTGTTGCTGTTGCAAATGTTGAGGTGACTGTTGCTGTTGCAAATGTTGAGGTGACTGCTGCTGTTGCAAATGTTGAGGTGACTGCTGCTGTTGCAAATGTTGAGGTGACTGCTGCTGTTGCAAATGTTGAGGTGACTGTTGCTGTTGGCAAAATGTGTTGAGGGTGATTGCTGCTGTGCAAAAATGTTGGAGGTGACTGTTGTTTGTTGTTGTTGTTTTGTTGTTGTTGTTGTTGCTTGCTGCTGCTCTGAAAAAATAACATAGTAATATTAAACAAAAAATTTAAAAAATTGCTGATTAAAGTTAAATTATAAATATTTTCGTTAAAAGCCAACTAACCTTATGTGTTTTTTTATAAAAGCCAAAATTTGTTGCTGTAGATGTTTTGGTTGTTGAGAAAAAAGCAAGACAAACTCTCAAGTCTTTCTACCAGAAAATTTGCTGAGACAGCTGCTAGATTCTGAATGCTATTTGTTGGCTTGATTGGTAAAATTACTTGATGCTGCTGTTTATCTGTTGCAGTTTGCAACTGTTGCTGTTTGCTGGGCTCTGTTGAACTCTTTGGCTGTTGCTAACAACTACCTCTCATTCTTGGGGTCAAAATGCTGGACATTTGAAATTTGTTGATTGTGTGATAATATGTCTGGGGCCCGAAAGTCTACATCCTATAAACTTGCCTGGGCTTGAGCGCAATTGGTTGGCCAGTGGATGTCTAAATTGTCCCTGGAACCCTGATGGTGAGGCAATTTTTGACTTAAAAGAAGTATTAGTAACCATCCGTCCCATTTTACTTTGCTGAATTTGCTTATGTTGAATAACTTCTCTTAAGCTATTTTGCTGAGTATCTTGCTTAATAGATTGATTTTGAATGGATAGGCTGAGACTTGCTGCTTGCTTGTGTCATGAAGGCTATGGTCATCATGTGGTCTAGGAGTTGAGGGAGGTTGACTATAATTACCTCCAACGGGAAGAGAATAATCACTTGTTATTACTCTTGTTAGGAGGACCTTCATCAGAACTTCTTAAAGTATCCGCAAGTTTAGAAGCCTGAGAAACAAAATGCTTATTATGTCTGAGTTGTGATAAAGGAGTTAGAAGATTTGTAGCGCATTTTTGAATCTTACAAATACTAACCTGTAATATCCCATCATTCAAAGGTGAATGAAATCTTACATTCTGTGAATGGGATGGTGAATCTGATATGGCATGAGGGCTTTGATGCAAACCACCACCACTCCCTTCAAGAGAGGAAACTTCATTCTGAGATGGATTGGAAGTCACATTTCGAGAGTGGGCAATAGTTATGCCCGACTGATAACGAACTGTTGAACCTCGCTGAAGCAAACTTACATTTGATTTTAGCTGGCCATGAGGAGTTGAAAACCTCAAACTTCCATGGGAACTCATTTGCTTAATTTCTTGAGGAATCATACCAACATTAGAACTGCTTTCCTTTTCCTGAGACTTCAAAGCTCTTTGATATTCCTTGCAAAGCAAAAAAAGTATATATAATATATATTATATATATATATATATAATATATATATATATATAATATATATATATATAATATATATATATCTATATATATTATATATATATATATATATTATATATATATATATATATATATATATATTTATATATGGGTCCTTCCTTGACTGGATAGCGTATAAACCATTATTAAAACTCATTAATAAAATATTCTTCACATACCATTTATATAAAATAGTAAATTTTAAGTTATACAACAACAACAATCAACTTTAAATTACATACCGTTAAGATAAAGCATACGTTGCACAAATGGGAAACTAAGGAATTTGGATTGCTAAAAAATATTACAGAACTTTGAAACAAAGAATTTAATGAGAAGGAATGAATATATATATATATATATATAGTATATATATATATAGATAATATATATATATATATAATTATATATAAATATATATATATATATATGATTATTATATTTTTATATATATTATGATATATATATATATATAATATATTATAATATATATATATATTATTTATATATATAATATATATATATATATATCATTTAAAAATAAATTAAAAAAAGACATTTTTTTTTTAAAAAATTTATTATTTAAAAATATATTGGAGAGTTTATTTTTATGGTTTTGTTTAATTTTTCAGCAATGGTTTGTCTGGGCTTCCCGCTTGCTTATTTTCTAAATCACTGCATTTGTTTTGTTTGAAGAGAGCTTTTCCGGGCACCTGAACTGCATGGCCATAAGGGATGGTTTAAAGCTATGGTATAAGAAGCACCTTTTATCTGTGTTATTATATTCGCTAATTCTTGTTTTCTCCCTACACTCTCTTTCCAGAGATAGGGGATGATAGTATTTGGCCCCAAGGTTATTAAGTAATTGTCAATAGGGAATAGAGTGGATTCCTCTGTAGGAGGAACAAAGGTGGAACAGGGAATAGAAAGTACGAAGAGAGCACAGGGTTTCACTGTCCGGGCCCGGGGAGGGTTGCCTGGGTTATCACAGTAGTGTATATTCCCTCCCATTCTTTTAAAGTAGGTCTAATAATTCCCTAGAATAGGATAGCCTACAGTTTGGTAGCCTAATTAAAGAAGTATATTTTTCATTTTTACGTAACAAAGTTTCAAGGAGACTAGTGGACTCTTTCGTCTTTCAAGTTTAACATAGGTGGGTAGTAATAATTTTGGTTACCCCTACGATAGGACTTATTTTAATCAGTGGTAGCAGAGCGTAGTTACGAGCTACGCTCTGAGGGGATTTGGATCACGATGGGTGATAAAAAGGGTGAAAGAGGAGGTAGAAGGTTATGTCCAGTGTTTAATGGTGAGGGAGTTAATCCCAATGAATATGAGTTATGGAAGAAGAGAGTAGAGGTGTGGTATATGGTGGAAGGGAAGAACTGTGAATGTCCCGCAGGTGAGATCATTTTGAGTCTGGGAGAAAAAGTATTTGAGTCTGTATGTGATGTAAAGATACAAGAATTAGAGAAGGAGGAAGGTGTGAAAAAGATTTTGTCTGTGTTGGATGAGAGGTATGGTAAAGAGGAGCAAAGGGAAAGGTATGATAGAATACTGGAGTTTTTCTATATTAAGAGACAGCATAAGGAAAGCATAAGAGAGTATGTGAATCGATATGAGGTTATTGAAAGTAGATGTAAGATGGTTGGAAAAGTTGATTTAGGTGAGGATTTACAATGCGTGCATTTGTTAGAGGGTGCAAATGTGGATGGAGTTCAAAGACAGATGGTGTTAGCATATTGTGGTAAAGGTAAGTGGGTATTTAAGAATTTTAAGGAGGCTTTACTTGTGGTCTGTGAAGGGATAGGAAAAAAGGAGAATGAACCGAGTGGTATAACAGGTTGGATGGGTGATGATAGGAGAAAAGAGGAGATGGAAGAGAGAAAGAATCAGTTTTCTGGTGGTGAGAAAAGATTGAATAGAAGGAATAAGTATGGGCAGATAATGAAGTGTGTACTATGTAGTTCGTTATATCATTTTGCTGCTGCATGTCCTGAGAATGTCAAGAATAAGAGAAAGACTGGTCTTTGTGTAAAAGAAAGAGAGGCTATGGATAAAGGTGAGAGAAAGGAGAAAGTAAGTGAAGGAAAGAAGAAAGACGACATGAGTATTTTTTTGAATGCTGGAACAAGAGAGGGTGAGAGCCTTGGTGTGGAATATGATGTAATTTGTGCCATCGTAGATACTGGGTGTTCGAAGAATGTTATTGGGGAAAAGTGACTAGGCCGCTTGACAGGAAGTTTGAGTATAGCAGAGAGAAATGAGTTGAAAGAATCTATGGAAGAGATAAGTGTGAGTTATATCTTCGGCGAAACAACGTATAAAAGTGTGAAAAGGTTACTTATTCCTTGTTGTATAAAAGGGAGAAAGTTTTTGTTGAGAACCGAATTAGTTATAGGGGATGTACCCTGGTTATTAGGATATGAATCTTTACAAAATCTTGGTGTGATAATGAATGTGAAGAAGAATACAGTGATCATAGGTGCATTAGAGAATATGGAGGTACAGTGTTGGGTTAACGATAAGGGACACTTAAGGATACCGTTGCAGAGGGGTGTGAGGAGGGATGTCTGGTGGATAGGTAATATAAAGGATGAGTTGATTATGGACGATAAGAGGGACAAAGTTATTCATAAACTTCATATACAATTCGGTCACCCGAGCAAAGGGAGATTATGGGACTTAATGAGGGATGCTTATGGGGAGGGTTTGAGTAGAGAGGAGTGGCAGAGGATAAAAGGGTGTATAGATAGGGTTAGTGATAATTGTATCGCTTGCATTAAATTCCAAAAGACTCCAAGACGTCCGGTAGTAGGATTTCCTTTAGCACGAGGATTTAATGAAACAGTGGCAATGGATCTAGGTGAAATAGAAGGTCAGAGATTTCTCGTAATGGTGGATCTTGGAACAAGGTTGTGTCAGGCTAGTTGGGTAAGGAGTAAGGAACCAAAGGAGATTGTGAGAGCGATATTGGAGAAGTGGGTTAGTGTTTTTGGTGCCCCAGACAGGTTTTTAAGTGACAATGGCTTGGAATTCCAAAATGAGGAGATGAAACATCTATGTGAGAGATTTAATTTGGTACAGTGGGCCACTGCCGCAGAAAGTCTGTGGAGTAATGGACAATGTGAGAAGATGGTGGGGTTGCTTAAGGATGCTATGAGGAAGATGGTTGATGAAGGTACGGAAATCAGGTTGAGTTTATGTTGGGCGGTTGCAGCGAAGAATAGTCTGTTGAATAAAAGTGGTTATTCACCAAACCAGTTAGTATTTGGAAAAAAAGTTGGGCAGGTTTTCCCTAATTATCAGATGAGAGTGAGGAAAGTTTAGGTGTGTTAGGAAAGGAAAGTGAAAGGTTGTTAAATCATTTAAGAGCCTTACAATTGGCGAGAAAAGTGCTAAGTATAAATTATATGAAAAAAGAATAAAAAGAGCTATATGAAGGGCCAAATACGAGAACATCATCTGGAAGTGGCTGAAATGGGCGATAGTGTATACTATAAAAGGGAGATAGATAAACAGTGGAGGGGTCCAGCAAAAGTAATCGGAAGAGATGGTAAGACCGTAATTGTCAAACATGGAGGTACTTTAAGAGATGTGTCTAGGATTCATATAACCAGATTGGCAGGAATACCACAAGAAGTAACGGATATGGAAAGTGAAGAGGAAGAGAAGGATACTGGTGTGGAGCAACCGGAGAGAAGAGGTGTGTTTGAAGACGAATTTGAGGAGTATGATGTGGTGAGAGCTCCTGTGGAGCATGTAGCGGAGGAGAGTGAAACAGAAACTGAAGAGGAGGAGCAAGAAGCTGAGGAGAGAAGGATGGAACGTGTTAAGGTAGGAAAAAGGTATAAGTGCACTAATAAAGAAACAGAGGAGAGATTGGATGTAAAAGTTTTGAGTAGGGCTGGTAAAGCTACAAGTAAAAAATGGAGTAATAGCTTTAACATTCAAAATGTGGACAGTGGAGAGTGTAAATGGATTGATTTTAACGATTATAAGGATGTAGAGTGTATAGAGGAACAGGAGGAGGTCTGGATAGGCGATTGTGAAGATGAGAGGGTTTTACAGGCAAAACTTAAGGAAATCGATAACTGGGGTGTGAAGGACGTGTATAGGAGGGTAAAAGATGTTGGACAAAAGAAAATTTCAATGAGATGGGTAATAACAGACAAGATTGTCGGAGGAAAGGAAATATGTAAAGCAAGATTGGTGGCTAGGGGTTTTGAAGAAATGGGTAAGGAACTTGTGACAGAAGCACCTACGTGTTCTGGTGAAGTGTTAAGGTTATGTCTCAGTATAATAAAGCGTGAAGGGTGGATATGTCAATCGATTGACATAAAGACGGCATATTTACAAGGGGATAAGATAAAAAGAAGGATATGTGTCATGCCTCCAACAGAAGCGAAGGAGAAAAGTCATGTTTGGGAATTGAAGAAAACCGTGTATGGGTTAAAGGATGCTGCTAGGGCGTGGTATGACAAGGTAGTCGCAGTGATTATAGAGTTAGGGGGTGTTCGGAGCAGGTTAGAACCGGTGTTGTTTTGGTGGAAGAGAAAGGGTAAGGTAATAGGGATCATGTGTACACATGTGGATGATTTTTGTTTTGGTGGATCTGAAAGATTCCTGAATGATGTAATTAGGCGTATGAAAGAAAAGCTTGAAATAGGATCTGAAGAGAAAAGAGGTTTCAATTACATAGGAGTAAATATACATGACGAAGTAAATGGTGTGTGGTTGGAACAGGAGAAGTATATGGATGGAATAAAAGTACCTGATAGTCGTGAGTATTATGGTAATAGAGACATGGAAGAGAATGAATTGACTGTGTATAGATCTTTGGTAGGTCAGATGAACTGGTTATGTGGGCAGACGAGACCTGATCTTTGTTTTGCTGTGAGTGAGAGGAGTAGGTATTTTAAAGGTGGTAAAGTGGAAGAAATGAGAAAATTGATTGGAACTGCAAGAAGAATGAAAAGTGAAAACATGGGAATATGGTTGGCGAAATTAGGAAGAAATATTGAGGTGGAGGTGTTTACTGATGCGTCTTATGGAATGGAAGGGAGAGTGCATCCTCAGGGGGGGTTATCTTGTGTCGATAAAGGATGATAGGGGGAATAGGTGTCCTATTGTGTGGAAGTCGAAGTGTATACGGAGAGTGGCAAGGTCTACGATTGAGGCTGAGGCATTGGCTTTGGTTGGAGGTGCACAAGAGGGAATACATGTGGTGAACTGTTGGAAAGAAATATTTGGTGGAGTAAGGTTGAAAGTGGTAATGTATACAGACAGTAAAACTCTTAAGAATGCGGTTTATTCTGCAACACCTGTTATTAGCAAATCTTTGAGAGTGGATATTATGTGGATGAAGGAACATGTGGAAAATGGTGATATAAGGAAAGTAGTGTGGGTAAGCACGAAGGAGCAGTTGGCTGATGTGTTTACCAAAAGAAGAGTTGATGTGAGGAGCATAAAAGAATATGTGGAAGGGAAAAAGGGGAGGGAGAGAAAGGTATGTTTTCTTTTTTACTCACCATTCAGCTACTAGGCTATATCGGGAATATATATTGAGAGTTTATTTTTATGTTTGTTATTTTTCAGCATGTTGTCTGGGCTTCCGCTTGCTTATTTTCTATCACTGCATTTGTTTGTTTGAAGAGCTTTTCCGGGCACTGACTGCATGCATAAGGATGTTTAAAGCTATGTATAAGAGCACCTTTTATCTGTTTTATTTATATCGCTAATTCTTGTTTCTCTCTTTCCAGAGATAGGGGATGATAGTATTTGTATCGCTAATTCTTGTTTCTCTCTTTCCAGAGATAGGGGATGATAGTATTTGGCCCCAAGGTTATTAAGTAATTGTCAATAGGGAATAGAGTGGATTCCTCTGTAGGAGGAACAAAGGTGGAACAGGGAATAGAAAGTACGAAGAGAGCACAGGGTTTCACTGTCCGGGCCCGGGGAGGGTTGCCTGGGTTATCACAGTAGTGTATATTCCCTCCCATTCTTTTAAAGTAGTCTATAATTCCCTAGAATAGATAGCTACAGTGGTAGCTAATAAAAGAAGTATATTTTCATTTTACGTAACAAAGTTCAAGGAGACTAGTGGACTTCGTCTTCAGTTTAACATAGGTGGGTAGTAATAATTTTGGTTACCCCTACGATAGGACTTACTAGGCTATATATATATATATATATAATATATTATATATATATTATATATATATATATATAATATATATATACTATATATATATATATAATATATATATATTATATTATATTATTATATATATATATATATATATATATATATATATATATATATATATTATCAGGTATGGCTAACAGGTCAACTGGTCATCCATTTAGTAATTTTTGGTGGCTGATCGAGGCTGTATTTGTAATTTACAGACAAACATTTACAAAAGTATCCCAATTTTAATTTTAACTTTGGAAAATGTGCTGAAGAAATTAAACAGCTGGGATAGGGAGGATTTTGATGTCAGATTCGATAATTTTACAAAAATGGAAGACATTCTTCAGTATCTATGCTTTTTTTTAAAATGATATATATTTTTCAGGGAAAACTATTTGATAAGTTTTATGTCTGTATCTCTTCCTAGGTTGTGAGAGATGATCATTTGTTTCCTTCTACTTTCCCTATCCTGTGATGTGTGTGAGAAGAGAAGATGGAAGAAGAAGAAGAGATGAAAGTGGTTTCCTCTTTTCTCTAGCTACCGTGTCAACCAAGTTGACTGTAGAAGCAAACCCTATGTTCCCTTGTTATGCTTTTATTATATTTCTTTTTTATTTCCCCTTTCAGTGATTAAGTTCTAAGCCAGTACTGTGTAACGTAATGTATATCGTTGTAGTAGTGTAGTAAACTTTTGTGTTACACTAATGTAAATTGTGGATGCCGTAATATGGACGTATCTCACTTAGTGGTAACACTCGTATGTACCCCCGTAAGAGTCAGTATAAGAGGGTGCACTTTTCTTGTACTGAACATATTTTGTACAGTGAGTGGTTGCCTTATAACGTATTAAAGTGTAGATCAGAAGTGGGCACCACAAATGATTTTAAGTTCTTGTTCGTTTAACGTTTAATTAACATAAGTATCTTTGGCATACTTAGTACCAAAAGTAATTTTCCTTTTCCATATTTAAAATACTGAGATCCCATCAACAAGAGAACATTGGGTAAGTTGAACTTTGTTTGTTTTGTATCTGTCTTGCTACCACTGTATTTTTCTCAGTGGTAGCAGAGCGTAGTTACGCTTCTGCTCTGGTTGTGTTGTGTGTGACGTGGTGTAACGAGGCAGTAGTAGTGAGTTTCTTGTTGATTGGTTTTGGTTGGTGTGTGTATCGTGTCGTGATAAGATATGGGAAAGGAAGGTGATGGTAGTGGTAGTGGTACTGATGGTGATAGGAGTGAAAAGAAAGTAGAAGTAGTTGTAGAAAAAATTGTGCGTAGAGCATGTCCTGAGTTAAAAGGTGACTTAAATGCAGATGAGTATGATGTTTGGAAGAGTAAGGTGAAGTTGTGGTTTAAGATCTGTGGTGATGAATTTGAGCAACCAGCAGGTGAGATTTTGTTCGGTTTGTGTGCAAAGGCTTATGAGTGTGTGTGGATGGTGGATTGGGAGTCGTTAGGTAAAAAAGAAGGAGTGGATGAAATATTACGTAGGTTGGATGAACGGTATGTGAAAGAAAAGCAAAGGGATAGGTATGATAAGTTATGTGAATATTTCTATATTAAAAGGAAGGATGGTGAATCTATGAGAGAGTATGCGAACAGGTATGAGGTGATTGAGATTAGGTGTAAGATTGTTGGTAAAGTGGATTTGGGTGAAGACATGAAATGTGTTCATCTACTTGAGGGAGCAAATGTGAGTGAGAATCAAAGGCAAATGGTGTTAGCGTATTGTGGCAAGGATGAGTGGGTGTTCCGTACGTTTCGTGATGCTCTGATAAATATATGTGAAGGTTTTGGTAGAAAAGGCGAAAACAGAGAGAACAGAAGTGATGTAGCTGAGAGTTGTGAGAAGAGTTGGTATTCAAGTCAACGTGTGTCTGGGCCCAGAAGTGAAGAGTGGGTTAATGGTCAGTTGTTGAATGTGAAAGACAAGAATGGTGTAGTGAGTGAATGTAATATTTGTAGGTCAAAATTTCATTATGCGTATAAATGTCCGTCAAAAGGTAGAGGTAGAGGTGTTTATGGTGGTGATAGTAGGGGAAGAGGTTATGGTAGTGTTGTTGGTGTTGTTAGAGGTAGTGGTAGAGTAGTGGAAAATGTAGAAAATAGTGCAACAGGTGGTAGTAATAATGTTGTGGATGATATGATTTTCTATGGTGAAAGAGTAAGGAGAAATAGTGAAGAAAGTGTGTGGAGAAGAAAGAGGTGTGACTTATGTAGATCCGATAAACATTTGTGGAGAGATTGTGATTTGTATGGCGATTATAGTGAGGTGTGTGGTAAGAAGAAAGAAGGTACAAGTGAGGTGAATAAGGGTACCGTAGAGAGTAATGTAGTAAGTAGTAAAAATGGTAATGTAGGTAGACAAGTAGTGGATAGTCTAGGTGATGGTTACAGGTATGGCGGTATGGGAAGAGGTAAGAGTGTGCATAAGAGTAGTGGTGATGAGTTTTTAGATAGTATGGCTGCGTTTTTGGGTAGAAATCCTGTAATGGATAGTAGTAGTAGTGATGGTAGTGTTACGGATAACGAACAGAGGTTGTGTCATACGTTGTTCGAAGTGAATGATGAAGGAAAAAAGGAGAACAAGAGTGTGGGAGAAAGTGGTGAAAAAGTAGTAGTGATGAGTGATGAGGAAAAAGAGGTGAGTGTCAGTTGTAGTGAAAAGAAGACTGTGAAGAAAGAAGTGAGTGGCAATCGTAATGTTAGTAGGAATGAGGATGTAAAAGTAGACAGAGAAAGTGAGGTGGGTGTTGTGGAAGTGAAGTGTAGTGATTCAGAAGTAGTAAAAAAGTGTACAGAAGTAAGTGTAGAAAAAGGTGGAGTGAGAGCAAAAGTGATGAAAGTAAAAGTGGCAAAGAAAAATAAGAAAGTTGAGCGCAGTGCTAAAGTAAAAGAGTGGATGAGACGTAGAAAAGGTGAGAGATATTGTGCTTGGATGGAGAGAATTGATGAGTATTTGTCTAGTGATGAGAGTGAAGGGGAAGTATTAGAAAGTGGTAGGAGTTTATTGATGAGATATGGGTATTATAGGGATTCAGATTTGTCTGATCCTGAGTGAAGTAGGAGTAGTATTAGTAGTAGCAGGAGTGATAGAAGTCGTAGTGGTAATAGTGGTAGTGGTGGTAGTAGAAGTAGGTTAGTTGTTTTGTGTAGTTTGGGAGTGGTGTTAAGTGTTTTGTTTGTGGTGTGTTTTTTTTCAATGTAAAGTGTAAGGGGATGTTTTGTACAAGTGAAAGGTGTGGGAGAGAAAGGTATAAGATTGATAAGTTTTATGTCTGTATCTCTTCCTAGGTTGTGAGAGATGATCATTTGTTTCCTTCTACTTTCCCTATCCTGTGATGTGTGTGAGAAGAGAAGATGGAAGAAGAAGAAGAGATGAAAGTGGTTTCCTCTTTTCTCTAGCTACCGTGTCAACCAAGTTGACTGTAGAAGCAAACCCTATGTTCCCTTGTTATGCTTTTATTATATTTCTTTTTTATTTCCCCTTTCAGTGATTAAGTTCTAAGCCAGTACTGTGTAACGTAATGTATATCGTTGTAGTAGTGTAGTAAACTTTTGTGTTACACTAATGTAAATTGTGGATGCCGTAATATGGACGTATCTCACTTAGTGGTAACACTCGTATGTACCCCCGTAAGAGTCAGTATAAGAGGGTGCACTTTTCTTGTACTGAACATATTGTGTACAGTGAGTGGTTGCTTTATAACGTATTAAAGTGTAGATCAGAAGTGGGCACCACAAATGATTTTAAGTTCTTGTTCGTTTAACGTTTAATTAACATAAGTATCTTTGGCATACTTAGTACCAAAAGTAATTTTCCTTTTCCATATTTAAAATACTGAGATCCCATCAACAAGAGATAATTGGGTAAGTTGAACTTTGTTTGTTTTGTATCTGTCTTGCTACCACTGTATTTTTCTCACTATTTAATATTTTTGATATATATATAATAATAATAAAAAAATAAATAAATAAATAAATATACCAGAAAATAAAATTGATGCTGCAATATGAGG
Organism: Trachelipus rathkii; assembly: GCA_015478945.1. Taxonomy (NCBI): domain Eukaryota; kingdom Metazoa; phylum Arthropoda; class Malacostraca; order Isopoda; family Trachelipodidae; genus Trachelipus; species Trachelipus rathkii. Next base: position 61,443 of record JABUQX010006614.1, on the reverse strand, counting down.
AAAAGTATTCAACTATTAAAAAATGGGAATATTACTATTCCTACTTTGAATCCACATACTCACGTGAATTGCTGTCATTTTATATTTAAAATTTATTGATTCCCATACCGTATTTAAGCCTTGTCAGCATAAATACTACACTACGAATGTTTGGTATTAGATACAATATGATGAAATAGATTTGTCATTAATAAATATTTTTTCCTATATCTCCTCTGATGAGCAAGATGAGAGATAAACAAGGAATCCACCACCAGAGTTGGGGAGGTCAAATCAAAATTTGACAAGTCAAGGGCTAATACGAGCCAATAAAATGGCATTTACAAGCGTTTAAGTCATAGTTCATAGTGGGCAAAATAGGAGGAGGAGAAGAAAATGTGTTCCAGGACTTTACAACAAGTATACATGTATGAATAAAAATAGAAATTAAGTTTGATATAAAAAATTATTGCTTAAAATGAATCAAACGTTGTTTTAAAAAATACTTATAAAAATTAAATGTTATCCTAAAATCCCGTCACTTTTGACGTACTTTAATAGTTAGAGAGAGAGAGAAAGTATGAAAAAGAGAGAGAGAGAGAGGGGAGAAAGAGGAGAGAGGAGAGAGAGAGAGAGAGAGAGAGAGAGAGAGAGAGAGAGAGAGAGAAAGAGAGAAAGAGAGAAAGAGAGATGAGTAGAGCCATCCCCAGATTAGAGAGAAGGAGAGAGAGAAGAAGAGAGAGAATGAGAGAGAGAGAGATGAACAGAGAAAGAATGAGTGGGTGTGTGTGAGTGTAAAAATTGGTGGAGTCGCCACTATTATAATATATATAATAATATATATATATATATATATATAATATATATATATATATATATATATATATATTATATATATATATATATATATATATTATATATATATATATATATTATATATATATATATATATATATATATATAACGCTTGGTTTAACACTTGCTGAATCAAAATAATCAAGGTCATTTGCTCACAAACTAAAACCCTGCCAAACGTAAGAAAAATAATTATTTGTTTTATCAAAAATGGATTAATATTTATATTTTTAACAAACTGATTTAATTATTTATTAAATTATCTTACCACCACTAACTGGTTGTGGGTAGATAGATATATTTTCGCGTTGTCTACACACCAAAAAATTAAATATATATATTAGAAATTCACGCCATTAGGTACGGAATATTTGAAATGCTGACACAACCACAACGTGAGCGCCAGCACAGTTTGTTGTACATAAATGTATACTATATCTATCCGATTCTTTTAGTTATTGCAAACTATTTATAATTGGTCTGTGAACTATATTTAAAATCAGTTTATGTACTCTGACTTGACTTTGAATTTTGTAGATTATTTTAGCATATGCTCGCTGTTGATAATTCGTTAATACACAAGTAGTCAAGTACATTTTTTTTATAACCTTTATTTTAGAAACCAGTTAAAAATAAACAACTTAAATTGGCTACAAACAAATGTCAAAATAAAAAAAATGTACGTCTTTTATAATAAAAATTCAATTAAGTTTTTTTCCAAATTTTTTGTGTGAAAAGTTTATTTACAAAATTGTTTTGGGAGTCGAAAGAAGTCGTTTTTTTTAAGACTCCGACTCCAACTCCCAACTTTTTGGTGGAAACCGACTTCCCGGACTCGACTCCTTACCGCTTGAAACTGCATCGCACTCCCGACTCCGACTCCCCATCCCTGATATATATTATATAATATATATATATATATATTATATATATATATATATATATAAATATATATATATATATATTTATATAAATATTATATATATATATTATATATATATATATATATGAGTTAATTGTACAGGACCCACCACAGCCCACAGAGAAGCAGCCACACTGGATTGAAAAATCAACACCATGCGTGGTTCATACATATTTTGACTGTCAAAGAAAAATTGAATGGCAAAATGAATATTCCGTCAAAAATAATTAAAAAGCTAAATAAAAAGATGTCCCTATTTTATAAATAGTCCTAATATTACGTAACAAAATCATATGTTGTATAGAATATTCAGTTTTTGATGATAAGAGAAAATAGTTACTGTTAAAGTGGGAGGATTCAGATAAGATATGGGATAACCTTTTAGAAGGTATTATGGACATTAAAATAGGAAAATGACGACGGGGAATGGGGTCCAGTTGGGGACAATCAATGAAGATATGGTGAACAGATTAAGAGGTATGGCAACAGCAAAATTTGCAGAAAGGAGGCGGGTCCCATGATATATAGTGGCTGAGAGTGATATTGGTGTGCCCAATACGGAGGCGTGCAAGTATCAGCTTGTGCAAGCGATTTCGTCAATGAAAGGAAGACCACTCACCAATGTTCGGCTTTATATTTCTAAGTTTCGCCTCCGCGGATCACTCTTCCAACACTTGCCAATAAGACTGGAAGCCTTGTCCAAGAGCAGGATAAAAATAAGTTGATGGGAAGCAACCTTGTCGAATGGCATCCAGGAGGTACCTAGAACAGCTTCGAAAAGTGGCAGCCATTTTGGCCTCTCTGTCAGCGATTTCTTTGCCCCTTACTCCTATATGAGAGGATCCAACATAGTTTGATTTGTTTCATATGAAATTGGAGCAGCCGAGGAAATTGTTTTACAGTGAATACCATTACCATTGTCTTTTTAGAATAGGGGGCTTTGAGCGAATCTAAATATTGGTCTTGGTTAAGGAATAGAATTCGAGGAAGGGCAATCACAATAGACCATAATTCTGCCCTAAAAGTGATGCATGAAGGGGGAGGGTATGGGAGAGGTAGCAGTCAGGAAAGACAGCAGACTCACCCACACTATTCTCTGTATTAGAGCCGTCAGTAAACACTGGAGTAAATCCACAGTGAACTGTGGAATGAGGCAGGAATGTTGTCTTCAGCAAATCAGGGGGGGTGGCTAGATTTAGAAAGAGATGTTCGGGCCAGGGAATAGCCAAGGTGTATACACTTCATCATAAGAGAATGGCAGCACCTTTTGCAAACAGATGTTGAGGAAGCTTAGGATGTTATAAACTGTGTTTGCAAATGGCTAGTAAGGAGGATTCCAAGGTATCTCGTGCAGAATCAGTGTTAGAGCAGATGGTATAGGGGTTTGAAAGTGAAGATAACTTGTACACATGATGCATTCCCTTTGAAGAGAGAGTGGCATCACATTGGATTCAACTTCAAGGCTAACCCAGGGGATGATCAGAAGGCTCCAGTGGAGATACAGATCGCCTCATTTTGGGTGGGATCTAACAGGTGTAGTAGAGTTGGGGAGGCCTGACCATATACTACATTGCCATAGTCCAGCTTTGATCGGATTGGGGCAGTGTGAAGATGTAAAAGGGACTTGCGATCAACACCCCAAGATTCTGAGGAGAGATGACATAATAGGTCAAGCACAAGATGACGTCGTGTTCAGGAGTTTAATGTGCTGTGTGTATGTTAGGTGGTTACCTAAAATCTGGTCTAGAAATTTGACCTGTGAAGTTACAGCAATGGTTGAACCTTATAAGGTTAGGAACGTGGGAGGAAGGTGACTGGTTCTTTGACTCCCTTTTTTCATAAATAATACTACTGGGGTTTTGGTAGGTGAGAAATGGAAGCCATGAAGATTACTCCATTGTGAAATATTCTCAATAAGCTAGTTGAAGTTGCATTTCCAGAAATGGCAGCCTGGCACCAGCAATATATAGCGCCAGATCATCAACATAGAGAAAAATTGATGGTTGCTGGGATAGAAGTAACAATATCATTGAATCCAAGAGCAAATAATAATACTTAGAACACTGCCCTGCAGAACGCCTTCATCCAGAGTAAAGTGGTGTGATAGAACAGAAGGGCACAGAATCTGGATGGATATGTCTGACATAAGGCATTTAATGAGTCATAAGCTTTTTCAAGGTCAAAAAAGACACCAAGAACCATCCCACAAGTTAAAAGGCTTTCCGGATGTCATGATCCAGTTTTAACAATGGATCTGGGACGAAAGATTTTTGCAGAAACCAAACCATTTTCTCCACTAATTTACAAGTATGACAGGTCAGCAAAATTGGTCTTTGGTTGTCAACCAACTTCAGATCTTACACGGGTTTTGGAATAGGGATTACAAAAGCTGTGGTCCAAATAGAGGGTCCAATCCAGATTCTGTTATACAGATCCAGCAAGAACAATGATGCAGAGGGGTGAAAATGGCGAAGCATTATGTACGAAATCAAGTCTGGGCCAAGGGCATCGTCTTTGCTGTTTGCCAGTGCAGTTTGATACTCTGAATGTGTAAAAAGATGGTTATAAATATGATCTTTCACTTTCGCTGATGAAAACTCTATTTTTAAAAGGCTTCAGGATAGCAGAAAGAGCTAAAGTGGCTAGCAAAACTATAACCTAATACATCTGCAACAGCTGCAGGAGCAGAAATTGTATTGGCCATATCAGGCCCATAACGGAGGACTGCGGGTGGAGTTGTTGAAGATATAAGATATTTTCTGTGCAATTTTCCACACTGGAGAAAGAGAGAGTTGTGGAGTCGACAATCTAAATATAATTTTGAAAGTATTGCTTAGGTGTTTGGAAATTAATTCAACGAGATCCCGTTGCAACTGCTTTAAAAGTAATAATGTTTGGGGTGTTGCAGGTCCTTTTGTATTGCCTGTAGTTATTCCTTCTCCCCGTTAGCCTGTGCACACTCTTGGTGCCACCAAGGGGTTGCCAAACACCTACCAGCAAAAGAACAAGGAATGCAAGCTTCTGCTGGTGTGATGATAACTTGTTGGAAGAAGTTAAAGGCATCATCAAGAGGTAGAAACCACTCACTCATAACTCTGCTCTGGTCATAATGTCAGCTGGAATTGGGATTAAATATTGGGCTTGCTGCGAGTTCATTTAAGGCTATTGGGTAATGGTCACTAATGGGAGCAATAGGAATTATCAATACAGGAAGAAGTGTGTGTATCTAAACATTCATATGTAGAGAGTCCTGTGTTAAGGCATCCCAAGGAAAAGGGTATTAGAAGATCTACAATGATCTTATATTTAGATGAGGTGACATCACCCCATAAGGGGTGGCAAAGGTTGAAGTCTCCTAGTATAACAACTGGAGTAGGGAGCTGCTAAAAAAGATCAGCTAATTCGACCTTAGACAAGGTACTCAGAGCCAAGTAGATCAAGCAGACAGTAAGGTCAGTGGAAAGATGAAATTGTGTTGCCATTGCATGGTTTAGTTTGAAGAGGGACTAAAGAATAGGGAACAGATTTATGAATGAGTGTTCCTGCACCTCCTCTAACATTGCTACCTCTTTCTATAGAGGTTAGTGGCGATTTATATTCCAATGGTTGGAAGAAGTTATGATGACATAGCCGAAGCTTCTGCAAACATATGCACAACAAGTTCTTCAAAATTAAAGTAGTAGCCACGACAATTCAATTGAAGGAAGGTGGCCATGATATAGTTATAAATGTTATGAGGATAGTCTTTTAGGGAAAATTGTCTCTATGTTGGGAGTTTATTCAGATGTGGAGGAAAGGCTGAGACGCAGGTCTCAATGAGGAGGAGCAATAAATTTGGAATTTGATGCTTGAGGGATATAATTATTATTATTATTCATGTTAGTGTTAGGATGTTATTCTTGTTTTCATAAAGTTTTCTTTTCTTTTAAATGTAAAGAGTAGGTTGTTATAAACTAGCGAGGCAATTGTGATAGGGCGCCTATGTGCCCTTAAGTAAAATATAAAAGTCATTGAAGGAGTGAGGTCGGCAGCCTTAGGGGAAACAGAAAAAAAAGAGCTGTGAAAAGTCAAGGTTCCACTCCTTTGGGTAAGTTAAGTTATGAAACTAGTAGGCGCATTTTTAAGAGTTAGGTTAGGGAATGGGGTTTTAATTAGTGTGCTTGTTTGATTGCAGGTAGAAACAATTTGGGAACTTTTCTGGAAGAAGTAAAGTGGGAACAATTAAGAAGTTAACTGGTTCTCGACTGGATGAACTCGCGAGGGAATTATAGCGAGTCTTCGGAATTACTTCGAAAAACGAGTGCGCGAAGTGGGTGTCTAACATCCATGGAACTTGCCCGCGGAATTGGGAACTCCTCCCAAGTCCTGTCATAACTGGGCAGAAATCGCTGGAACCCTTAACGTTTTGTTGTCTTTGGTTAATAAGGGAACCCGACAATAATGCAGCAAGTCGTGCACAGAGAGGATTGGAGGTTCCTTGGGTGGGCTTATTACCTTTATTGTTTTTAATAATATTGAATACTCTGCACTCTACCTTCTCTTATTGCAAAATTAACTAGTTTAAATACAATCATGCACAATCATACACGGCCTATATTTTTGAAACAAAATATAAACTTGTCTTAAGTTTAAATTATAAATTGTAAAATTGTGTTGACTTCTTATTTTGCTCCCTGTAGTGTCGAGGTCTGTTTATAGAAAGAGGTTACATGCTCCGACAAAGAGCGTCTGTACAGTCAGAAAACCGAGGAAGAAAGGGTGGCTGGTTTTGGGTTTGATAAGCCCGTTCCCTTCCTACATAACTGGGGGAAACTCCGTTAAGCGTGATTGCTCTTGCCAGGGAGAACGCTCACTTCAGTAGAGTCGGAGCAGGGATAGATAATCTACGATTGCTTCAGCGGTGTCGGGGCGGGGAATATCCACGCTTGCCTCAGTCCAGCAAGGGACAAAGTCGGGGAAAGCGAGGGAGGGCGGGAACAGTGTTTTCTGACGGTGATTGGTTTCAGAAGGGAACATAGTCACCCTGGGCCAGCAGGCAGGAGTGATACTATATTGGAGCGAACCAGCTGATAGCTATACCGATGGCGAGTGTAACGCTTGGAGCTTCACCAAACCAGATAATGGGAGGCCTAGAAACCCTCCGCCTCGTCATCCGCTGCAACTTGAAGTTGTGCTGTGTCGGATTCGCCACAATACAAAAGATTTCAGTTGTACAGACAGTTTTTTTTTTTTTTTTTGAGGGGGGGGGGCAGTGATATTTGGTGGAGGGGCTTTGCCATGAATGTGAATTAAGTTGAGTTCAACCAAGTCCATCTTATTGTGTGGACTTGGTTGGTCATTGGAAGAGCAACCAAATGTTCATATTTAGGAATGGAAGTGATATCAGCATCTGCCAAGCAAGCATATTCAGAAATGGGTGGAGAATATGGAAATGTTTCCATGGAGGCAGTGTAAGAAGATGACACTGGAAAAGTGTTATTTATTTGCAAAGAAATTGAGTTGCAATATTGGTATCCAATATGGGATCTGTTGGGTTATGAAGGTCTGACACTAGAGATTTTGTCAGTGAGCTATCAGATGGGTGATTTTGGAAAATTGGACAATTTGGGTTAACATAAGGAACCTCTGGGGTCCTTTTTCGTGCCACCAGCAGATTTAGAATGCTTGGAGCACTTGCTGTGTTTGGGTTGAAAGGTCTTCCATTTATCTCTTGGAAGCACAAGAAGCATTAGAGAGAGAGAGAGTGGGTCATAACATCAGGCTCCATTTGGGAACTATAATCCATTTCATCCGCTAATGCATAGAATTCTTTAAGGGGAGTGTTGAGGTAGGAAATTTGGAAGAAGAGTTACAGGAGGATTAAGAAGAGCTCAAATAACCTTGCAAGCTATCAGAGAGTTGGTTGGTGGGTTGTTCAATAGTTGTGATCGTTTGAATACAATCTATTGAAGTCACTGCTTTTGTGTGTCAGGAATAGAGCTATGACGAGGTTTCACTGAGTTGCATTTTTCACATCTGGAGTCAGTGTGTCTTGCTTTAGAAATTCGTATATTTTGCATTTTAGCAAATAATCTTTAAATTCGTGATTAATATTTTCTTTGTGTTTAGGAACATCTTTTTCAGGAAATAGAGTAACAATGGGAAACAGATTAGGGGACATAGATGCAGGGCTCTTACAGGAGCTTGGCAGATTCATCAGGAGGGTATAGGACAGTGTGTCTTGGCAGGAAATGCTCTCCAAGCTTTGTATTAGATGAAACAATTTAGTTTTATTGTTAGTTGGTTGAAAACTAGCACTCAGAGAAGGGTTTTTGATGGCATGTTGAAATAGATTGGATCAAGGGCTGCTTTTGGATTATTTGAGAAGTCCGTAGTATAGGCAATGGAGGCGGGTAGGTTGCAGTAACTGATTGAGTTCCGCTAGAATTTAAGGGAGTTTACAAGAACGGATGTGTTGGTGGATTAACACACAGATGCAGGGAGGCAGCTGCAATTGTAGCATAAGATTGCCTTTGTCTTGTGGGATATAATGCTAAGCACTTTTAAGGGAGTGAATGAGGGGGGCTTCTAAGTTGTTCTTCAATCTTTTAAGTTGCTTAATAGTTAGTCTATTTGTGAGGATTGTAGGTTTATGACAATTTGGAATAGTGTGACATGATGAGGTTGCATTGATTATATATATATATATATATATATATATATATATATAATAGTCAAAGCACGTAAAAACTAACCCACTAAAAATGGTATACAAAAACTAACCCACCCCATAAAAATTTTTTTATAATGTATTGAAACAAAATAAGTATATCACCATGTAAATACATTGAATATACATGCAAATATGCATAATCATAATTATTTTCGGATTTTTCTATTTTTTGGAATTTTTTCAAAATTTGTAAAAAAATCGAAATTTTTTCACAACTTTTTGCCAGATTTTGGTTCTTTTTAAGCCTTAATAACCTGGAAAACAATGCAAAATATGTTAACCTCTAATTAAATAATGTTAGACCACTCTTTCATAAGGTTAAATATCCTATTTTGGTGAAGTTTTGTGCAACCCCGAACACACACATACTGACCAAATTGGACCCTCAAATCTAACCCACATGGGCACAAAAAATAACCCACTTTCAACTAGTTTCAAAATCATTATTCACATGGGTAATATAGAGTATTAATAG